>RYFJ01000424.1:0-220780 GCA_003991445.1 Oryza meyeriana var. granulata | reverse complement strand
TCACATTGGTTGTCTCCAGTATTCCTCCTCTGATATAATAGGCCAAGGAAAAGGCACTCCTTTAACCAAAATTCACATTTGGAGACTTTGGTATAGCTTGTTTCTCGCCAGCTTGTCTAGAAAACCATACGCAGATGTTGGCGTGTCTTTTTCGTTCTTGATTAAAATAGGATATCATCAATGAATACCACACAAATTTGTCCAGAATACTCCATGAATATTTGCTTCATCAGGGTCATGGGTAGCAGGAGCATTGGTCAGTCCAAAAGATACCACGGTATATTCGAAATAGACCGTAGCGAGTAGTGATGCTGTCTTTGGAATGTCCTCCGGTTTAAATCTGAGTTGAAAGATCCTAACCTATAGGTCCAATCTTGGAAAAGATCGCAGCACCGGTCATTTATCGAAGAGATCATCTATTCTAGGAAGTGGATATGTGTTTTTGATGGTGACTTCATTTAAAGAGGACATAATCCACGCACTCGCCATAGTACCGTCTTTCTGGTACGAAAAGTACTGGGCATCCCCATGGTGATGAGCTGGACGAATGAATCCTTGTCTTTAGTTGTTCATTGAGTTGCTTTTTGAGTTCAATAGAGCCTGGAGGTCATACGATAAGGACTTTTAAGAGATGGGAGCGTCCAGGTTTCAGGATCAATCACGATTACGATTATCCCCGATCAGGTGGCATTCCTGGTAAACTCATCAGAAATACATCAGATACTTACAGCACTATAGACACTTGAAGGTGAGTGGCCACTATGTGTGAAGGGATGATGTTTAGAGTTGGAGTATATCTAGTTGAAATGTAAGACTTGCCATCCGTATTTGTCAAAACAGTCTCTATTAACACAATCAATAGCCCTCTGTGCTTAGTGAACCAATGCCATACCAGTAATGTCTATTTCCATAGAATTTATTTGATCAGATTTGCTTTGAATTTTTGTGTCCATTTATCCTAATTGGGACATCCGAACACATTTGTTCTGTTTTGAAAGTAGAATCAGGTGATTGTATTATCATGCTTTTGTAAAAGCTTGGTCTCTAGATTCTGTTGTTTACTGTTCTGGTAGATCATGAATGAATGTGATGCTCCAGAATCGAAAAGAACCGAAACGGGTGTTGAGTTCATAAGAAATTACCTAGCATCACATTAGGTGCGTCTGTGGCCTCTTTCAACGTTTATGTGGTTCAGACGACCATGTCCAAATGCAGGGCTGGTTTTGGTGGCATTACGACTTCCATGCTGAATTCTACGTCCTTGGGTTGGAGCACGTTGCGGAGCTTGAGCAGTTTTGCCTGGGAGTTGTGGTACTTGCTTCCTGGGGTGAGGGAATTAGGCAGCAAAGTGTCCCATCTGTCCACAATTGAAACAATGGACATTTGTTGCCCGACTTTGTGTACCCGCTTGATATCCGCCGACTTATACCGTTGAACCGCTTGTTGCTGCGGACGGGGCGCTGTGTATTCGGTCTTGGCTGAGTCCTTGGAGTTGAGATGCAGGGACGATACACAGTCCTCTGCATCATGCGGGAATGGGAGGGACCGGCAGCTGTCTTCTTGGTTGCCCATTTCCTCTTTCGTTCTTGCCATTACTTTCTTCCCACTGGACTCTACTCTAAGAGCTTTGTCCACCCAAGGATTTCATGCTGTAGATTTCATGCGCAGAGAGAGCATACTCCATTTCTGGGTTGAGGCGGTCTCGGCAGAGTTTTACTTTCCTAGCCTCTGTGGTTACTTCTTCAGGAGCATATCGAGCAAGGTAATTAAAACGGTTAAGGAAGTCCATGAAAGGCATGTCCCCTTGTTTTCAAGTTGAGAACTCCTTCCTCTTGAGCTCCATGAGACCATCGGGATATGGGTGGATCGGAATCCTTCCTTAAAGACTGCCCAAGTGATGGGCTCGTCAGCAAGAATAATGGTCTTGTAACTTTCCCACCATGCCGCGGCTGCACCTTGAAGGTAGTGTGCCGCGTAAGCCGCCTTTTCCATTTCATCGCAGCGGGCAAGATTGAGCTTGGCCTCAATATCCCGAAGCCAATCGTCTGCGTCGAGAGGATCAGCCGCAGATGAAAAGTTTGATGGGTGAGTGCGTTGGAAGTCCGCTAGCTTGGATTGTCCCTGATTTATATTTTGGGTCATGGCTGCCCCAATGCTTTCACTACTAGCGACCATCCGCTCGAAGAGCCGATTCTGCATCGCCAATAATTGAGCCACGGTAGGCTCTGCACTGGGAGCTGGCCTTTCACCATTGGGATTGGAGGGGTCGGTGTTTGTGTTAGACATTCTGCATATAAATACAGAAAAGTCAAGCCCCAATTATAGAGATGATTCAAATGCACTGAAATAATCATATATACGGCTAAGTTGATTAACCGAGGAACATAGTGCGGAGCTTTAAATCCAATCGTACGGGAATTTAGCATCAAAATCATGTTGCCATAATCTCAATTTAATCACCACGTACTAAATAGCACAAGGAATAAACTTTTGGACAGCAAGCAACACATTCTGGAGTTGAATAGAAACGTGCACCGGACAGTGTTTACATCTGATTCAAAGGGTTCAATACAGAAGGGAATACATGGCAGCCATTAAGCACTTGTCGCATGACAAGGCATAATACAAAATTTGGTTACCAAAAATGCATTTAAGTACTCCACATCATAGGGCACAAACGGGTTTTACATCCTTAGTTCATAAATACGTCCGTCCCAGCGGACAAATCTAGGCGGCCCTGCGGTGCCAAGTTGTGGGAGGACAGTTGGGATGATATGAATTGAGGTTGTCCTACGCTCTACCTCAATATAGACTCCGGCGGGCTCAGGTAGGATTTCTTCGGGTTCATACATGGCGTCTTCCCCATACATAAACTCTGGTGAGTAGACTTCATTGCGACACCTAAAGAATAGGCACTGCTCTAATATTGATACTCTACTACGAGCATTCTCCATCTCTTCATAAGTGAGACGGTAGAGCTCGTCCAGAGATCTCAAAAGGCCTGCAAGCTGTAGGTGAGGTGTGGCTGGTCCTTCTCCTAGCTCATCCATACTTGGGAATTGGCGTCGGCCTACCCTCGGATGCATGGATGGGTAGTAGAAGAAATGGTCCACTAATTCTGGAAGCTCATGTCGAAGGTGGGCTATGGCGACATATGCACTGTGGTACAGGGCGGAGATGCAGTTCCAGCCGTGTCCAATATATTGGCGATCTCTTTCTTCCGGAGTTCTGCCTCTGATACATACTCTCGCCATCATCATGGTTTGAGAGGTTCCAATTACTGTATTGAGCAGGTGGTATTCAGGTGGGACGATAAACCCTGCGTACTGCATCATCATCCAGAGGGTATGCTGCATGGTATTAGGGTGGTACCCTCCAGTGTACGCATGCGGCTGATGGGCTTCTGACATCTACACAGAGATTATAACCAGGTTAGCCAATTTTGGTAAGAGTCCAAAGGGTTATTAAGAAAACTCAAGTGAAGTTTTCAAGGAACAAAAGATCAGGCGGCGTGTGGGTTGAATCAGTTCTGTCCAGCATAGCTCTCGGACAAAACAGAGCCTTATGGTCACCCTAGGGGTATGATAAAATTACAAATTTTATATCAGGCTTCCCTATAAAGTTCTCTTCGTTTATGGGAAAGGACTGGAATTTTTGCATGGGTGGATTTCTGTATAGAAATTAAACAAGTCAGGTGGTACAGTTCTGGAACAGATTGTTCAGTGCACTGCCGAATTTTTATCTTTCAGGTTATTGGTTCAAAAAATTCCCGGAAAACCCCTAGATCTTCCTCACTGGATTACTAAGGTACTGTTAAAAATTTGACATTTTATTACTTATAGTTTTGGGCTGTACGAAATCAATAGGTAGGCGACCTACAGATCCCAGATTACATTCATACTCAGTGTGTGAATTATTCTACTATGATGCATTCCTCTAAAAATTCCAGAAAAATTTATGACGTCTACTGGGTAAGTCAAGTTACTATTGGTAAAAGCTCAGAATTTTATCTCTTTTGGTTCGGCCTACACAAATTCATTAGTGCTGCTAACTCCAGATTTCCGATGATTACATGCATCACTAACTCAATTTTTATAATTAGCTATGAGGGTACTAAATTCTTTATATTTTTACTACACTCTACTAACTAAGTTCAGAATCTACCGGATGAATAGGATGGCTATTCTTGCAAACAACCTAGGGCAGCGGTCAAGCAATTTCCCATCCTAGCCCGATTCTACCCGTTTTGGGCTTCTCATCAAATTTTGAAGGCAAGAGATAGGAGTAGAAAAATTACCCAATGGTTTCAGCTAAGATGAGTTCGATATTCAAATTATTCTTGGTATCAAATTTTATCATATTACCCCATTCTCAAAATCTTTTCATTTGGCCTTTGTCAAAACCCGATCTTTTATCATTCGATCTAACTATAGGCTTGCTTTGCAACTGGAGTTTTGAAATCAATTTTAAAACGGTTAAGTACTACCTTGAGTAATGGTTTGACGTTTTAAAACAATTTTCCAGAAATTACATTTTTCAAATGGCTCCGTTCCTATAGATCAAGGATAGAGGACTTTAAAACCAAAATAAGGGATAGAGGAGAGTAGTCATTTAGAGAAGGACAAGATAGTAAGAATATAGTGTTTTCACAAATACTTTATAGCTGAGAACCAAAGGTCCTCAAAATATTCCGTTGAAGCCATTCTATCGACCATTCTAGGAAGGTTTCCCGGAGTCGGTATTGGCTCTGATACCACCGCTGTGGGCACCTCAGAAATGCATTATAGAGAGTACCTACTATGACAACGCGAACTATCTAGATGGATGGGATCTCGAATAAAAGCCAAATAAGTACAATAACCATCCATCCTCATCGCAGACTTGTCATAATAATTACCCACCTACAATACAAGTCCAAAGCACCGAATTCAGAAATAAAGAGATGTTTGGAGAGTTAATTCACCAGTCCGAAACGGCGAAGTGTGCCCGTCAAACCACACGAAGGCGGCGACCAAACACGATACACACTTCTGCGGACATGGTCTACGGTTGAATCAACGTCCATGCATCTCATCATTTCTAAATTCTTACTGATGCGAGACTAGCCCAGGAAAGTTCTAGTCCCACACGTTCATCTAGCAAGTGATATCCAGTACATAAGGAATCTAGCTAGTCCAACGAAAGTATAGATACAAGTACATACTAACTATTAATTACATAAGCCGTACAGGCTGAATAATTAGTCCATCGGAAGCTTGGCTACCCAAACCCTCAGGCAACCGACTAAGGGTAAACCCTTAGATAGGACCATCCTGATCGATCTGTTCATCCCCACAATCATCAAACATATCCTCATCTCCACCTGTATATGAATCTATAGCAGCATTCACAAAAACAAAAAGAACTCAGTACGCAAAGTACTGGCAAGGCCACAATCAAACCTAGTTATACATGTAGGCTATAATCAAAGTGAAGGCTGTATGAAAGGCTAAATTTTATTGCGTAAAGCCAATTTTGTTTCGCAATAATTTAAAGGAGAAGTTCATAAATTAGATTGCATAATAAACTGATAGAGTAGTATCATGGCATCCTTTTTCATGAATAATAATATCTTCACTGCCCTTCTTGGCAGCAAGACTATAATACAACTTTGTACGCCATCTCCTTTTCATTATCATATCCTCAATCACCAAGTTATAAATCAGTAAAATTCTTCATCATCCCATCCCATTTATAAAGCATTTTAGAAACATAAATCTATACTCAATGGACACAACCATGCCCGCTCATGACCGTGAGCACGGCTAACCGATTAGTTTTGACTCTGCAGAGTTTGTACATCGTTACCCACATGATGTGATAGAAGCCCAACGGCTACACTCTAGTTTGTCGGTACCCGTCGGTACCACCACACTCTTCACGTTGAATGCGGTCTAGAGGTCACAACACAGCTTTTACATTACCTAACATTTAGCCTTGCACCAGCACGAGGTGTGTTACTCCACACCGGGCGCTACCCCCAATGCCGTGGGTGGCGGGCCCACGCCTTAAACCCAGCGCCGTGGCGGCAGCCTTCCTGACTCCCCACGAGGCACACAACGTTATATTGGACACGCTTAGACGCCTATGCCATGAGGTGATCACAGTCCCTCATGGTTCACATAGGTAGCCTCTCTGAACAGCCCTACAGTACATTCGTAGGCACTGCCCTTACTACTCAGCCTACCAAAATGCAAGGCTAAATATTAAGTAACTTAATCTACTATGGCTATCCCATAACAGCACATGTGGTTGTACTGTTTAACATGAGAATATGACACTGAGTTCGGTCCTTAAGCAACCCAGGCAAAACACTCCCCTATCGGTACACAACTATCACATATGTGTACCACTTGCTTGCCCAAGTCTTAAAACGGTTTTGCTTCGGTTTTAGTTCACAAATATCATGGATATTCATCTCTGATCAGAAGTAAGTAAATTCCCATTTGAAACATAATTAGATAGCCATGATATATTTTGTAAGTAGCTATGCATGTCTAAGCATATATACCAATGTATACCTTATAGCAAGCACTCAATAAGTACTTCTACCCATCCTAGGTTACAAGTAGCAAGTCATCAACATTTCAAGGTTGGTTATGCAGGGAATAGGATTAACTACTTTGCCCACCATCTATATAATTTGCATAGCCAAATAACAATGCAAGTTGAAATAAAATCATTTATAATCCCAAAATTTAGGAGCAATGTGTTCAAAGGTAGTGGGATTCTTGCCTTGGTTCAGGTCTACTTCAGGCTCTTCAAAAATATTCTACCTCCTCGAACTCCAGGCTCTCCGTCTAGTTTTAAATTTTAAAGTTAACACCAAACCGATAAATAATTGCAAAAATGCAAAATGTTCTACATGCATGATTTTTGTGCAGTGGCTTGGTGCTAGGTTTTATACTCTCTCTGGTGGAATTATTTTCATTTTTGCACTTACAATTTGTGAGATATGATTTTTACGATTTTTATGCGTCCTTTTGGAAAAATAACATGTACTGATTATGTGCGGCCTAAATCTGTGCAAGCTGAGTTCATAGATGGAAAGTATACAGTTTATAAGAATTACAAAATGGTTTTAACATTTTTCTGAGTTATAATGAATTTCTTATGAATTTTCTAGTCAAAAGTCCATTTTCACCCTTTATTTACTCTTATAATTGCTTTGGCAGATTTCTGTATAGAATGTGCTACTTTTTACCTTACCAGATTTTTAGAAAGTAAAATTACAGAACCAACAAAACTGGTTCCACTCAATTTGGAGTTGTAATGAATTTTCAAAGTTAAATCCATTTTCAATGTAACAGAAAAGCATTTATTCATTTCTTTTATTTTTCTGGATTTTACAAAGGATGGGGTCCACATGTAGATGAAACAGAGCAGAGCAGCACTGAAGCATGGAGCAGACCGTCCGATTGCAGTTCGGACCGTGCCATCCGGCGAAATACAGAGGAGGATTGAGCCGGCGAGCTTCTCGCGGCGGCGACGGTGATGGAGGCGTCGCTGCAGTTGGGGCCAAAAGAGAAATGCAGAGGAGACCAAGGCAGCCTTCGTGGTGGTGCTCGTCGCCGGGTGGCCGGAATCGACGGCAAAGGCGGCGGATGCGGCGGTCTCTTTCGGCATG
Organism: Oryza meyeriana var. granulata; assembly: GCA_003991445.1. Lineage (NCBI taxonomy): Eukaryota > Viridiplantae > Streptophyta > Magnoliopsida > Poales > Poaceae > Oryza > Oryza meyeriana. Next base: position 213,114 of record RYFJ01000424.1, on the reverse strand, counting down.
TATATGGAATGCAATGGATGTCGTGTTACAGTTAAACATGCGTGCATGCAGTGGTAACGGAGGTGCCAGGATGCTCACTGAGGGGTGTTGCGTAGCTCGGCAAAGCTGGAACGGCGACGGTTGCTCCGGGAGAGGTCCAACGCGGCGGAGTGCTTCGGGTATTCGTCGACAGCCGGATCTGGCCAGGCAACAGAGAACTGAAGTAGGCATCACCTTAGTGAGTTGCTGAGGTGGGCACAGACGAGGAATCGGAGTTTACTCACCGTGGTCAAAGAGAGCAAGAAGGGGCACGGTGGCCGCGGAGAGAAGAAGGCGTGTTCTACAGTCTTGGGACTCGGTAGCTTCTCGTGCTCTTGTATTGAGCTTGTCGGGCGATGAAGCTGTCCAAAGATTAACTCCTGTCTTGCGCTTCGGTCCGGGAGAACGCGTGCATGCGACGGGCGGTGGTCGCCGGAGCTGAGAGCTCACAAATCGCGTCTTCAACCTAGGAGACAAGAGGAGTGAGGGAAAAATGGATCAGGGATGCCAAGGTGGTCGTGTTCCCGTAGCTCAGATGCGGCGAAGCTCACCAGAGGACGACTCGGTATTGCTCTCTCGCCGGGCGCGGAAGAGGGCGTGTTCCCGGCGGTGTGGAAGTTTTTCACCTCGGGCTTTCCGTGGAGGAATGAGAAGAGAATGGCGAGGAGAGCTGAATGGCGAGATGGCTCGGGTTGTAGTCGACTTGGCCGAGGAGAAGGAGCCGAGGGCGCAGCTGGCACCGTTCTGTGAGCGCGTCGCCGGTGCCTGGCGCGTGTCCACGAGCGTGGCAACGATGTTCTGCAGGTGGGGCCGGCTGAAGGGTGTTCTGTGACTGACATATGGGACCCACAATAGCCGGACCCACTTGGAGTGTCAGAGTAGAGAGAGACTTCCTCTAGAAAGTGTGTTTAATGAAGTAGTTGAGAGCTAACATTGAGCTGGCATTTTGACTGGGATACAGTGCGGTAAAACCATGGAAAATTACTGTGAGCAGTGAGTGGTAATGGATAGCTCTGTGCCAAATTTTAGAGTTGTGAGACTTGTAGATTTTTGTTGATAATTCATCAAAGTTCGACCAAAATTCAGCCTTCCCTGTCTGAGTCAGTAGTTTTCCTATTATTTTATGTGCGATTTCTGTGAAGATTGTACTGAAATTTTACTGTGGTTATTCCACAATCTACCCAGTTCTGGTAGGTTTTGGTGACAAGGTGTCTGATGGATTAGTTCTGGCAAAAATGCCAAGTAAGCTGTCTGCAGATAACAATTTTCCAGATTTTTGCTGAAGTGAAGGTATTTATTCGAGACATTTATGTATTTTGATAAAATCCAGTGTAAAATACAGTGTTGACTGAAATGGTGTAGTTTCTAGGGTAATTTTCTCAGATTTTTATTTCTCCAGAAGTTTCCTTATAAATTCGAATTGACAATATGATCACTAGTTTTTCTCCAAGAGAGAGCAAAATATGGGTCTTCATATGGATGTACACATATATACGGGTAAAGGTTTTGAAACAAGGCCTTAGCACTTTATATTAGTTTTTCCATGACTATCCACAATTTATTTCCAGTATATATATTATTATATATTCTGGGTATGTTACAGGGAACCTGTGCACTGTGCCCGAAGTAATTCCTACACCACAGTATCTTTAGTTGAGCCAAGATTAGCTTGAGCCAAGTTATCCTTTCCGTGTAGTCTCCATCCAAAACTCCAAAACTAGATAGGTTAGGTCCAGTGTGTGTCATCGCTTAAACCTAATATCTTATATTCAACGGATTTACCCCATCTTTGGTTAGTATAAATTTTCTTAGTCAGCAACGGGTAAAAAGGAAAGAAAGGTTTTATGTCCAACCAGTGCATCCTTTGTAGAAGATATATAAAATTATGATACCCCAGAGTGATACTCTGAGATGAAGTTTCTAACATCGGCAATTTTCCGTGACTTTTCGCGCGGAACATATATACCCTTTTGTAAGCATAAGAAATACCAATAGCATTTCTAGCGCCATTGCTGGAGTCGCAAGTGCTAAAACTTTTGTTTTTATGTTATCTTGCTAAGTATTGAAATTTATTACTTTCCTTAGTGGGATTTCAACTTGCTTCCTTGTTCCTATTTATCTGAATACACAGGACAGGTTTATGAACCAGATTTTGATTCTGAAAAATTAATCAACAGGCGTGGCACAGGTCTAAGTCGTTTGGTGAAGAACAAGGAAAGCATATCGGTGTATTTTACGTAGCACAGGCGCTGTAGTTCCGATCATGGCTCATCGTTAGGAGATCTATCTGGCCAAGATGTATCCATGTCTTCAGCTGCAGGTCCTCAATACGCATCGATCATAGAATATGGTTTGATGAACAGGCACAATCGGGATTATTCTGTTTTTCTGAGCAGCAGCAAAGTCCTCTACAAGGTCGACCATCAATGTAGGGCTGAGAATTTTGAGCTGAAGCTGGCCTCATAAATATGGTTGCCATAGTCCATTCTTCTATGCAAGCCATCTAAAGACGCCAATGGACACATTATAATTCTTGGAGGTCCGCAACACCTTACCATAAGTGTTTCGTTGAGCTATCGTCTTCGTCTATTTCGTTTGTCTCTTATCGGGAAGGCAAAGCAATGTTCGATCATTGATCAAGAGGCTATTTCTACATGGTCAAGTGCTCAATCATTTCTATCTAAGTATTCCAATCGGAGACTATAGTACTGCGGAACAAGATATAAGGATTTCAGCAGCTGCATGATGAGTCAATTTTCGATGCGTGGGAGAGATTTCAAGAGTATATCCAAGTATGCCCTCATCACGGCATGCGAAGACTGGTTCCTAATCCAGAGATTTATGATGGGTTGGCATGCCCCTAGCATGAGCACCTGATGCAAGCAGCTAGGAGTGCCTTCTTCTCACTTATTGTCAACAGCGGCCCGAGCGTTGAATTTGAGAAGATGGTAGCCAACCAACGCTAGGAAATGAGCAGCTGCACCCAAGACAAGGGAGTTCATTAGATAGTTCAACAGACTGTTGAGAACACTGGACAGCGGCTAAGGGTTTTCTGGTGGCACCGGTTTCTTCACGATCTTCTTTGCTTTTCTTGGAGGGGAAAAGGATAGAGGAGGCTAAGGGGATAAAATTCCCTCAAACTAATTTGAAGGAGACCGGCAAAGATACGTCAGAATCGCGCATGGGATCAGAGAGCAGCATCAGGCAGAGAAAGGAGTCCGGCTAAAGGAGGAAGAAAAGGCGATAGGTGTGGTGTCGCGAAACAGGAATGGGGGTCCCACATTCCTCCCCTCCACTCTGGGCAGACGCGTGGATTTCCCCACGTCAGCTCCCCTAGGGCCCATTCTCTGCACAGTGGCAGCGGGCTATTAGGAATTATCCGTTAAATCTTGGGGGCTTGCGCGTGCCCGGGCCCGGAAGCGCCATCCGCAGGTGCCGCCCCGGGACGGGGGACCGGGGTACTTCGGTGTTCGCGCGCGCGGAGGGCTCCGACGAATTCTCCGCCCGGAGCACGAGAAACCAGCTGAGCGGATCAGTCCCAAGTACCCGCATTATGGAGAAGCCACGGCGCATCCTCCCCCTGTTCCCGGCTGGACAACCGTGCGCTGTCATACAGACCCTATCAGCTGGCTCCCATACAGTGAAGGCCTGGTTTTCCCACGCCTGGCAAGACGACGAGACGGGCCGCCCGACAGCGTCACTGTCTGGCGCCGCGCAGCTGGCGAGGGATGCGCGCATCTAGCCACCGCGGCTGACGTGGGAGCGCATCTAGCCACGGGAGGCCCGCTGGTGACTGGGAGGTGCGACGTGACGCCGCTAGACCAATAGCATCTTCAACGGCTAGCTCCGTGGACCGGCAGCTGGTCGACGATGAGACCGCCTCAGAAGGCTCAGCCGCGGCCGAGCACGAGGTCATGGACAAACGTAGCATACTAAAAATTTCTCTCTCTGGAGTAGGCGCAGGGGACTCCGTTTTGACCAGATAAGGGGATCCACACCGGACGGAGAGGGGACAGACCCAACTGGAGCACACTCTAGTTTTACTGGCTCTCTTCTTCAGCTCCGCCTGGAGCTAAGCTGATCTTACAGCAACCACATTATCGTCGAGATAGCAACGCAACAGGAGTAGGGTATTACGCTCCGGCGGCCCGAACCTGTATAATCTCATGTCTTCTGGTGTGCTTTCTATCTTCGATCCAATCATCTTCCGCTGACACACCTGACGCCGACTTCGCCCTGAGAACACTCCCCTGGCCGAACCTCAAAGGGAGGTCTCCTGCTTCGCCGCGGTGAGTTTCCATCCTTGACGGTGGGCCCACACATTAGTGGGCAGAGAAGAGGGGGAATGGATACGAGCTGGGCAACTCTGGGTCGAGTGGAGGTAGGCCGAGGAGGAGAGTGGCTCGGTTGGCCAGCCAGGAGACAAAAGAACTAGAAGGAAAAGGCGAGTGGCTAAGGAGACTTGGACCGGGAGAAAGAAACCTTGGACCAGAACCGGCCTGAAAGGGAAAGGAGGGTTTTTATTTACTTTTCAATTTAAATAAATGTTGAAATGGTCTTTGTATTTTTAAAATTAGATTTGAGCTCTGAAATTTCAAGAAATCTAGAGAGTATATTTTGACATGGAGAATTTAAAAAAAAATACTCAAAAGCCATTTATTAAGGGAATTTTATTTCCCTTGTTTACTTCACCTATTTAAATTCTTTAAACTTTATTATGAATTCTAGAAATAATTATTAGTAATTTATATCCTGAGAAAAAATCAGTGTGACATGTCCCTAATAATAATCTGGAACTAAAAGCTCACTAAAAGTCAAGATCTTTGTTTGGTATACGCCATGGACGTAGTGTTAAACAAAGGATATTCTTGCTACAGCAAATTGGCCAATGCATAAAATAGGCCAAATTTGTCACAGGATACTTTAAAAAACATGATCTTGTCTCTAAGACACCACAAAATCGTATGTTTGTTTTAGTACACTAAAACTCTTCAGGTCATTTGCCACTAAGTTCACTCAACACATTAAAATATTAATTTCCTGTTGATGAGGACATAGGACAATAGAAAAATACCATCCCATGACCCTCCTGTCCTTATTTTATCCTTTTTTCCTCTTCTCACCGAACAGGAAACGAAATAATACAAAAGGATCTAGTTAGGCTTGTGAGCACGACGTTGTTGGATTCACCTAACCATGTGAATCTTCCAGTTTGGATTCGCATCAGAACTAATTCGTCCTTCTCATCTTCTCTGTGCTGCCAATCGGGTCCATGCAAGAGAAGTCATACTCGTCCTTGGGCTGGAAGACCATGTCGTGCTGGGAAATCATAGCCAAGAGTAGGGCAAAGCTAATATGAGCAGCTATTAGCAACGGAGGAACCAAAACAGCCGCGCTAGGCGTGGGCAGACAGGGGATCGAAGGCGACGCCGCCGAGGTGGGTTGGGCGGTCTGGCTGTGAGCTCGTTTGCTAGATCTGCGATGCTGACCCTTGAGTGAACCTAGCCACTGGCAGCTAGCAGAGTGGGGGAGGGGAGATGCAGCGCCAGAACTCGTAAGAGTAGAGAGGTGGGAGTGGTGCCCGAAGGCCCCAGCCGCCGTCGCCGAGACCGTGGCCGGGGAAGGATACTCCAAGGCCGAGTGGATCTGGAGATTCCATCACTGAGAGCTCGCCAATTGGGCTCGAGTGGCCAGCGGGCTTGGTTGGGGAAGGAGGAAGAGGGCAAAATGGACATAGCGTATGGTGTTTCTCTCTCTCGGTTGTGTACCAATTACATTTAATCACTGCAGTGGGATCCAGTAGCAAATTACGAAAACTATTTTAGTGTCATCCAGCAAGACAACATTTTAGATTGTCTATCAACAAAGACCACATTTTGAGTGTCCCTTGGTAAATTTTAGCTAACAAGATATGTTGTCTTTGTCAGAAAGAAGAGACAATTAAATACTTATTTTTTTTAATGTCGTCTTGCTCATTTGGTATGGTTTTTAATCCAAATAGTTTTAAACCTACGCCCACCTCGTGATGTTTCACATATGGTTTGGAGTTAGGTTTTGCGAGTTTTCTAAATACATGAGACTATCATGTCCTGCTAATTGCGAGGGCTACTATGTGTTGGTTGTTTATGGCTATACAAAAATGACGTTGTTTTTGGTAAGAAAAATATTTCTTTTCCTTTGCAGGTTATCTCCTTAATTATTCACTGGCTCTATAGCTGAACTATCCTCCAGAAGCTGGGATTACAGGATTTTATTGCAATGGCATGTCAGCATTTGGATCGAGGTAGTCAAGGAATATTATACCCTAGAGCATAGGGGGTGGGATCTAGTCTTATCGAATTAATGGCTCTTAGTATTTACTATTACTATCTTTATTTTGAAGTAAACTAGTGGTGAGTGTGTGTTTTGACTATATACATCTTAGTCATGCAAAGACCGGGTCACCAGGAGCGGTTCTCAGTACGATTAATTGGTTTGAGTTCAATAAATCTTCTATTATATAAAAAGAAAAATGAATGCGGCGGGCATACAGCTAGACAGTACTCTAGGGTTAATTGGATTAGTTGGGCTGGGCCAACATGTGGATATGGGCCATGTAGTGTAGTCCTAGCTTTCCTGATATCCGGAAAAAATTCCGGATAGTTTTGGACCCTTTTTTTTTCCATCGGATACTAGTCTTAATTGACTCATTTTCTATTTTTTTAAAAAAAATATCCATATTCATTTTCGTTTCTGATACTATCCGGAAATCAATCGGAGACTATCCGTTTTTGAAAAAGCGTAAGAAGGGTCGAAAACTATGGGAACCAACTTTATGTCTAGTAGTGCACAATACTTGAGGATCCAGATTAGCTCGGTTCATCGCAAGTTCGACTCACGAGGCTCAGCTCTTTTCTTGGATTTAATCTCGGGAAAGTTTACCTCTAGCATTAGGTCCTCCTAGTAATCGTGCACGTGCAAGACACGTTTTCCACGTTACATCTATCATCAATCTAACATTTTACGGTCTCAGCATGTATGCAAGGAGGTTCATTTCTATTCAGTGATAAAAAAAATAAAGAATAAAACTTCATTATTAATTTTTTAAACTCGAGCTGAAAAACAAAAAAAAACACAACATACTACTCGATACAACCATAGTATAATAATGCACATGAAATCCATGTCAGCAATAAATAAATCATCGAAACAGGGAAAAATTAAACCTCATTTCTATCTCCAAACATAATGAAAATTGAAAATAGAGAAGAAATTGACCTCATTTGCATTTCCATACATAATGAAAATGAAAAGAAATTCAGAATTAACCGAGTACAACAAAAGCAAACGTTGCCGTGCACACGGAATTTCCTGATGTAGCGAAGAAATAAGAAAAAATATGCATGTTTTTCATTAATATATCACATGAAACATGTAAAATACACTAAAAATTTATTACTTTTTTCGATAATATATATTGCATAAACATACCAATACACTTGAAAGTTTAAGAATAATATGTACTAACGTGATCTAGTAATCTTTATAACTCCCTCTTGAACACATGCTGTGAAAGTGCAAAGTACCCAACATTACGAAATGTATACAATTTTCGTTAACTTATAAAATGCTTGAAAGACTCAAAGCGAGAGAGTTGTCTTTGAGTGGCTTTCAAGAGAACTCCACTATACATTATTGAAGAAAAGAACACCAGTATGTACACAATAGCTTCATGCCATCCACAATAACTTCAAATTTGACCCTATCAATCTGCAATCCACAATAACTTCAAGTTGACATATAACAAAATTTATTAGAAGTCCACATATAAACATGGTAAAAGATTGGTTAATCACTATTTTACGAGCTCACAAGTAATATTATTGATTTTTCCTTGACATATCTTATTCATCACTAATCCGCACAGAGAGAGTAGCGTGTACACAGTACCTGCCCATCAGCAATTATCAACAGAACATGGTATTGTCCGCCACTTTACTCTACGATGGCCATTGCCATCTCAATGATAGGTGCAAAGGATGTTGGTCCTGTTTCAAAAACAATATTCCAACTTTGAATTAACACATATACAACCAGATTAAGAGGCATCACTGGGTAACATCAGCTTACCAGCTAAGCGCAAGTGTGGAACAAGTTCCCTGTATCGGCTTAGAGCTTCTGAGAATCCATTGCAAAGTCTCTCATCAGGATAAAAACAGAAGATGTCTTGGTCCTGTGTTGATGCTGAAAAACACACCCAGTTGAATTATAACAACAACAACGTAGCCTTTCAGTCCCAAGCTCAAGTTGGGTAGGCTAGAGGTTTGAAAACCCTAACCAGGAACCACTAAAGAGAGAGATGTTCAGGCACGCAAATAGCTTGTTTTCCATGCATTCCTATTCCACACACAAATCTTTGGGTATATTCCATGCTTTCAAGTCTCTTTTTACTGCCTCCTCCCATGTCAATTTCGGCCTTCCCCTGCCTCTCCTCACCTCATTGTCACGCCTTAGGATTCCACTCGCACTGGTGCAATTCTAGAAATCTCCATTGAAACATGTTCCAAACCATCTCAAACCGGTGTGTTGAACAAGGTTTCTCTTCAATTTCGGTGCTACCCCTAACCGACCACGTATATCATCGTTCCGAACTCGGTCAATTCTTGTGTGCCCACAAATCCAACGCAACATAACGCATTTCCGCAACACTTGTTGCCTGGACATGTCGTCTTTTTGTAGGCCAACATTCATGCACAATACAACATCGCAGGTCTAATCGCCGTTCTATAAAACTTGCCTTTTAGCTTCTGTGGTACTCTCTTGTCACAGAGAATCACTACCATCTCCAAATCCAAAACAGGGAATCAAGTTATCTTCATCAAATTTCGACATTGTCTGTCCAATGATTGAGATTGCTTGTTCATAAGATTAGCACATTGCTAATATGAATGCAAACTGTGTCCGTGGAAGGAAAATTTTCCTGTAAATGAAAACAAATTTTTTGTTTTCAAAATTTTAAGGGGCATTCCAAAAAGGGGGGAAATGCAAATACAAAGGCTGATAAGAAAATATAAATCAAACGACGGTTCATTAGTACTAACCTGTCCATTCATTGATTTTTGTAAAATCAATGCCAACAATAAGATTCGAAGACTCAAGTCCCGCTTGAGCTAGTGCATCAGTAGCCTGCAAGTAAATATTAATCCTGAGCAAACCACTTCATGGGAATAATAGCAACACAATAGAAACCTTTGCTTATGTGCCTGACCCTTATACTTATGGTTAAGAGGCCAGTATACAGACATGTTAGAACAACTTAAATATGATGGACGAAGACAACTTTTAGTGATAAGCAACCAATTGTGACAATTAACTTAATGTGCTACACAAAAATAAAAAACAGGCAGAAAACTCGGATGTAAAAGAGTTAATCCGTAAACTAATTAGAGAAGTGGAAATGTGAAATAGTAAAATGGTGCACAACTTTGTCCCAATATACAATAAACAGCCACCAATCGTCACATTTTGCACATTTAGGCGAGGAACATTTAGGAACTCCGGAGTCCAGACTCAATTTGATTAACGCTAATTTGCCACTCATAAGCTCTTTGAGAAGACCAAGCAAAATGTACCTACAACCAATAATGATGGTTGGCCAAACGCTGGAGCCCCAAATAATGCCCAACCTCACAACAAACTTTCTTTTTTGATTCTTCATCAACAGTGATGGACAAGACCAGCAGCCTCAACGCGTCGTCTCATTCTGATTTTGCAGAAACTCTAATCGATCCACCAGTATCAATCATCCTAATCTGAAGTTTCATGTTGCTGTAGATGCAAGTTGACCAACTAGGAAGCGAAAATCTGTAACGTCCTAACAATTCTAAGATGGCAAAAATCGCAATTAAGGGACCTACGCCGTGAAAGGCATACGCGAGTGGAGCGTCCGAATCAACGAAATTCGCTGCTCCAAAAAGTATGATCGAATATCCAAATTCCAACCGAATCTACAGAATCGCAGGATGATCCTCGAATCTACAATGCCTCACATTCAGAAATTTTGCTTCAAATTTTGCAAGCCAACGTTCAAAATATAATGGCTCTACAATAGAGGACATAGAGAATTACAATTTTAATTTCTCAATTGAGAAGGCATGGAGATATACCTAAGTCTGGAGGAGAGTTGCGGCGGCACGGGCGGCTATGGAGGACGAGTTCGCCGGCGCGGCGCGGTGTGGATCGATCCCCGGCGGCGCAGGCCGCGTCGAGGGAGGCACGCGGCGGAGCAGGCGGCGCCGGGGAGGAGAGCTGCGGCGGCGCGGTGTGGATCAGGCGGCACCGGGGGAGGCCATCGGCGAAGCATGGCGGCGCCGAGCCGGCGCCGGGTGAGGCCGTCGGCGGAGCTGGCTGCGCCGGGGAGGCCTGCGCCGACTCGTCCGGCACCGGGAGCCAGGGGAGGGCTGCGCCGGATCGGCCGGCACCGGGATCCAGGGGAGGCGAGCGGCGAGCGGCCAGCGGTGGCGCGGGCGTTGAGGGCATCAGCTCAGTGTCGAGGACGGCGCGGAGTCGGAGCAGGCGGCGTTGAGGGTTGCGGAGATCGTTTTTTTGTTCTTTTTCTTTTTTCACCGGAGATAGCGGGGGCGTTTCCTTTTTCTCTCGTCGGCGTCGAGGGCAGGGAAGTCTGGATTAGCAGCGTTGCAGTATTGCTATACGAAACTGTTATATATTATATTAGTATAGATATATAACGTTTGGGTAATTTTGGGATTGAATCCCACGTGTATGTTCAGTGAAATTATTCGTTTCCTGCACACCGAAAGAGGGCCTCTAACAGCGTGTTCGCAGCAGCTTATTCCCAGCAGCTTATTTCTTTGGATTCCGCACGCACGTTTCCTAAAACGATCAACGGTATGTTTTTTGTAAAAATTTTCTATATGAAAGTAGTAAAAAAATAAATAGATCTATTTTTCAAGTTTTTAATAGTAAATACTTAATTAATCACGCGCTAATGATGTTTCTCGTTTTACACGTGGCTTAAATAAGCACCTTCAGTGAAGCTGCCGAATAGGGCCTAGCTCAAGTTAAGCGTGTGTATTTAAACGTGCATGTGTGTGTGCATGTTATAGACATGTCGTGCGTGTGAATTGTGCGTGTTGCGTTGTGTGTGTGCATGTTATAGATATGTCGTGCGTGTGAATTGTGCGTGTTGCGTTGCATCTAAAAGATAAGTGTATAGTATTGAAATTGTATTGTATGTTCTTGGGTATGTAAAGATGTAAGAAAAACTTAAGGGAGGATAAGGTAAATAAACCTCCAAAAGCCACAAAAATATCAAAAGTTAGTACAATCATCAGATACAAAAAATACAGATATCTTAGCCACAATAGAAACACTTGTGATAAGAGAAATGAAGGAGGGTTCTGGGTCTCAATCAGCTGCTGCTCCAAATGGCATGTTAGTGTTGTCAAACACATAACAAAGCTCTACAACCAACAAGAAGAGAAAAGCACCTACCCTGAAAGGCACAATTCTGTACAACTGTCAGGAAATACTGTGGCTTCAAACCAAAAGATGATTTGGCTTACGATATTTCATTTCACAATTGTCATGACTTAGAGCTTACAATTTTTTTTATTTACAGGCACAAATAGAGTCTCAATAATTGGTCAAGTTCGATGCCAGTTCTTGCAACACACCGAGGTAATTCAACTAGTATCAACATATGCCAATGTGACACACTGACACTATCTTAGGGTTCTACAAGTGCCTCAGTGAGAGTCAATCCTAGAAAAGCCGACTCCAATGTTTCAGCACAAGAACCAGGGGTAAGCCAAGGAAATCTACACCTGGTCCACTTCTTCTTTCTCCATGGGAATCTAATAAACTATGATATAAACTATAATGTCACCAAATATTACTACCATGTAATGCCAGACTTGTTGGTATGATATTATAGTTTTGTGTGATGTAATGCCAGACTTATTGGCTAATATGGAGTTGTGTCGGATGTACCGCCAGACTTATCGGCCTATATGTTGGAGTTTTTTTTTCTTTTTGAGATAACCTAAATGTTGGAGTTGTGTTTGATGTAATGCCTAAAACTGGATGTTATGCTGGTTGGCAATGTGCTATTTCAATGTTATATCTGTCAACTCGATTCAATCCAGCTAGTTCTAGAATTGTGTGGCCCAAGGGGCAATTGAGCCATTTGGCATGCCAGAAATTAGAAAAAGGAAAAGGAATAAAAAGCCCGGTATAGTCAAAATGTCAAAGTAGCCATGACGTGAGGGTCATTTTGGCAAAGCCCATGAAATAGATGTCAACTTGGCAAAGCCCACCGAATCGAGTGTCAAAAAGGGAAAAAAAAATCTTAGCCAACAGGGCAAATAGTGAGGCATGCATGGACAAACTCCTCGTCCTCCACAAGAGCTTCCAACCAGAGTTGGGGATGAAGGAAGGTGTGTAGCAATTTGACCTTGTATTCTAACACAGATGTCTACGATGGAGCTTGGGAAGCATCCATGCGTGTTGTTGCTGGTCCACGGATGGTGGTGTTCATGGGCTGGTAAGCATCCGCAATCTAACAAGCAAGCAAGAGATGGAAGTTAGGAGCAATTCAAGTTGTTGATATGCTTCTTCTACCGTCGGAATTGAACTATCATCGTTAATTTCACCCTTATTTTTTGAGTATCCCCTAGCAAATTTTACCAAACAAGATGTTGTCTTTGCCAGAAAGAAGAGACAATTAAACACTTATTTTTTTCAATGCCGTCTTGCTCATTTGATATGGTTTATGATCTAAATAGCTTCAAACCTACGCCTGCCTCGTGGTGTCTCACCTATGTTTGAGGTTGGCTTTTGTGAGTTTCTAAATATATGAGACCTCATGTCTTGCTAAGAGTGGCTACTATGTGTTGGTCGTTATGGCTATGCAGAAATAATGTGGTTTTTTTGTAAGAAAAAGATTTTTTTTCTCCTTTGCAAGTTATCTTCTTAATTATTCACTAGTTCTGTACCTAAGCTATCCTCCAAAAGTCGGGATTACGGGATTTTATTACAGTGGCATGTCAGCATTTGGAGCGGGGTAGTCAAGGAATGTTTTTCCCAAGAGTATGAGTGACGATCTAGCCTACGGATCGATGGCCCTTAGCATTTTATGTACTATCTTTATTTTGAAGTAAACTAGTGTGTGGGTGTGTATTTTGGATGTATATATTTTAGTCATGCAGAGACCGGGAGTGTTCTCAGTACGGTTATATCACCTTGATGTAATTGGTTTGAGTTCAATAAAGCTTTAATTATATAAAAAGAAAAAAGGATGTGGTGGGCATGTAGCTTGACGGTACTCTAGGGTTAACCGGATTAGTTGGGCTGGGCCAACATGTGGATATGGGCCATGTAGTGCAGTCTTAGCTTTCTAGATATCTAGAAAAAATTCCAGAAAGTTTCGGACCCTTTTTCGTTTCCACTGGATACCAGCCTTACTGAATTTGTTTCTGATTCTTAAAAAAAAACTATCCATATTCATTTCTGTTTCTGATACTATCCGAAAATTATCCGTCTAAGACTATCCGTTGTTGAAAAAGCGTCCGAAACGATCGGAAACTATAGAAACCGATTTTATCCCTAGTAGTGCACAATACTTGAGGACCGAGATTAGCTCGGTTCATCACGAGTTAGACTTATGAGGGTCAGCTCTTTTCTGGGATTTAATCTTGAGAAAGTTTACCTCTAGCATTGGGTCCTATATCTAGGGTTTGGGTAATTTCAGGATTAAATCCCACATGCACGTTCAGTGGAACTATTTGTTTCCTGCGCAACGAAAGACTAGGGCCGATAAGTCTCAAGTTAAGCATGTGTATTTAAACGTGCACGTGTGTGCGCGTGTTGTAGGCATGGCGTGTGTGTGAACTGTGCGTATTGTGTTGCATCTGAAAAATAAATGTACAGTACTGAGGTTGTATTGTATGCTCTTGGGGTATGTAAAGATGCAAGGAAAACTTAAGAAAGGGAGGATAAGGTAAATGAACCTCCAAAAGCCAGAAAAATATCAAAAGTTAGTACAATCATCAGATACAGAAAATACAGATGTCTTGGCCACAATAGAAGCACTTGTGATAAGAGAAATGGAGGAGGGTTCTGGGTCTCAATCAGCTGCTGCTTCAAATGGCATGTTAGTGTTGTCAAACACATAACAAAGCTCTACAAACAACCAGAAGAGAAAAGCACCTACCCCTGCAAGCCACAATTCTGTACAATTGTCAGGAAAAACTGTGGCTTCAAACCAAAATGTGATTCAGCATACGATATTTCATTTCACAATTGTCACGACTTAGAGCTTACAATTTTTTTTATTTACAGGCACAACTGAAATCTCAATAATTGGTCAAGTTTAATGCCAGTGCCAATAGTGAAACTCACCGAATAGTGCCAGTGGTGCAACTCACCGAGGTGGTTCAGCTAGTATCAACATATGCCAATGTGACACTGTCTCAGGATTCTGCAAGTGGAAAAAAATTTAGAAATATATAATTTTTTTATGTTTTGCGTATATATACGCTAATAGGAGAGAATCATAAAAATATACACGTGCCACATAATAGGGGCGTGCCATCGCATCAGTGCCGTGAGACAGCGGCGTTGGACCAAGGCGGTGGCGTTTTCTGGACGCACGCCACCGCGGTCACGTGCAACTGCTGTGCGCCGACGACGCGGTTCTACGTAGCCAACGTGCGCCACCGCCTCGGTGACGTGCGACCTCCCTTATGTGACACACAATCCAACGATACGGTCCAGCACAGCCAACATGCGCCACCGCCCTGGTGGCGCGCAACAACATGCGCCACCGGCCTCCCTGCGTGTGGCACGCTGTCCAACGATACGATCCCGCGACGCTGTCCCGTGGAGCCAACGCGCACCACTGCCCAGTGCGGCTAGAGCTGTTGATTTGCAAAAAATGGGAGGAGAAAGCGTCGATGTCAGCTAAGACAAGACGCATCCATCATCTATTGATAAACGGGAAGTGCATGCATGCTTCCTTTCACGGTAGATATGGACCGGTAAAAAGGAGAAAAGTTGGCACACTAGTGTAAGCTACACATGCATGTATCTGTTTGTTAGCTACCTGTCACGTCTACTGCATAATGGAGTCAGCGGCCGACGTGGTCAGGGCGGTGGTGCGCGTCGGGGACGCTCCACCGTCTTGGTGGCGCGCGGTGGCACATAGCAGACGCGCGTGCCACTGCCCCGGTGGCGTGCGGTGGCTGCGGTTCGCCGCTCTGATGACGCGCGGCGGTTGCACGGGACCGCGACCTTGGCCCGCATCCTCGTCAGTCTCACGCAGCTATTCCGCGGTACCGTGCGGTGACGCGTAAGCACCCAGCGGTATATGTATATTTGTGTCATTCTTCGACCGTTGTGTATATATATGCAAAACGTAAAAAAAAATATATATTTTTAAATTTTTTTTCCTGCGAGTATGTCTTATAAAGGTCAATTCTAGGAAAGTCGATGCCAATATTTCAGCACATGAACCAACTAGGGGCAAGCCAAAAAAATCTAAACCTGGTCCAGTTCTTCCTCCATAAAAATCTAAAAAACTATGATATAAAACGTGACATCACCAAATATTACTACTATGATATTGTAGTTTTGTGTGATATAATGTCAGACTTATTGGCTAATCAAAGAAACTATGATATAAACTGTTGCCTATGATGGAGCTTGGGAAGCATCCATGCGCGTTGTTGCTGGTCCACGGATGGTGGTGTTCATGGGCTGGTAAGCATCCGCAATCTGACAAGCAAGCAAGAGATGGAAGTTAGGAGCAATTCAAGTTGTTGATCTGCTTCTTCTACCGTCGGAATTGAACTATCATCACCCTTATTTTGATGCAATTCTTCTAATCTATTTTTAGATATGCCCATTGCCTCCTCCTCCTCCTTCGTTTGCACGTAACCCAACAACCACCACAATGCGCTATGGCGCCTCCTATGGATAGCACAATGTCTCTCATGAGCTCCCCCATTGCCGCCCCTTCCTCTCCCTTCTTCCACCTCACCCCAACCCTGGCCCCGTTCCACACGTACGGAGGAGAGGAGAGGGGCCCATGCACGCATCCGGCTGAGGTGACGAAGACGCGGCCGCGGTGATCACCGGCGCACCGGAGATGATGAAGGGGAGGTGGTCGCCGTTGAAGAAGAGCCCTCTCCCCCGCAGCCACGTCTCCGATGCGTCCTCCACCACCTCGGCCGTCGCCACCGCCGTCACCACCCACCGCCTCTACCAAGTCTGGAGGGGCAGGAACGTAGGTTTGCCTGCCCATCAAAAAATTTCGAATAAAACTCCTGCGTTCGTTCTAAAAGGAGCCATGAGTTAATGTGGGAGACCATTGTGTTTTGATTGTCTAGAGATTCCTGTGCGGCGGGCGGCTCATCTTCGGCCCGGACGCCAGCTCCATCGTGCTCACCGTGTCGCTCGTCATGACGCCGCTCGCGCTCTTCGTCGCCTTCGTCTCCTTCCGGCTCGCCGCCCTCGTCGGGAAGCCGCTCGGCCAGCTCGTCCAGGCCGTCGCCATCGCCGTCGGCGCATTCGTGAGCCCGCCGTCGCGCTCGCGCCACCATTTCTGTTTCTTGACCAAATCAAGCAATGGATCACCCATGCGTGCGTGCGTGCAGGACGTGATCGTGCTGGTGCTGACGTCGGGGCGGGACCCGGGGATCATCCCGCGGAACCTGCGGCCACCGGAGCCCGACGATGCCTCCGCCACCGCGTCGCCGGCGTCCGGCGGAGGCGGGTCGCTCCCGCCCACGCGCGACGTGTACGTGAACGGCATGGTGGTGAAGGTGAAGTACTGCCACACCTGCCTCCTCTACCGCCCGCCGCGCTGCTCCCACTGCTCCGTCTGCAACAACTGCGTCGAGCGCTTCGACCACCACTGCCCCTGGGTCGGCCAGTGCATCGGCAAGGTATCTTTACTTCTCCGTCGCCAGCGACCATGCGCATGTCCGACGAGCTCAGCTGATCGATGATGAACTGGTTTCATCTCTTGCAGAGGAATTACAGGTTCTTCTTCATGTTCATCTCGTCGACGACGTTCTTGTGCCTGTACGTGTTCGGCTTCTGCTGGGTGAACCTGCTGCTGATCGCGAGGCAGTACGGCTGCAGCCTGGGCCGCGCCGTCCTCGAGTCACCGGTGTCCGGGTTCCTCATCGTCTACACCTTCGTCACGGCGTGGTTCGTCGGCGGCCTCACCGCCTTCCACTCCTACCTCGTCTGCACCAACCAGACCACGTACGAGAACTTCCGCTACCGGTACGAGCGCAAGACGAACCCACACAACCGCGGCGTGGCGGCTAACATCGCCGAGATCTTCCTCTCGCCGATCCCGGCGAGCAAGAACGACTTCCGGGCCAGGGTCGCCGTCGAGCACTACTACGCCGCCGCCGCCGGCGCGGGGGGGCAGTCGGGGCAGTACTACTACTCATACTCGATCGGGCCGCTCTCGTCGGAGTCCAAGATCAGCTTCAACACGCGGGGCAGCCTCAGCTTCGACATGGCCAAGGCCAGCTTCGACCTCGGCGCCGGCGGCTACTCCGCCAAGCGCACCAGCGTCGACGTCTCCTCCTCCTCCTCCGACTTCGGCGACATATACGGCGGTGGCGAGCAGCAGCCGCGGCACTCCATCTTCGGCGGCGACGGCGGGCGAACGAGCATCAGGAAGGCGGACGACGTCGAGACGGAGTTCGGGCACTACGGCGCCGCCGCTGGCCGGCCGCGGGGGAGGGAGTTCGAGCCGGTGTGACGCCGCCGCCGCCGTCTCCATGTGCATGTGCCTTGGCGCCATTCTCGGGAGCTCCATGCAACGCAGCTAATCAATTAATGTAGTGAAATTTGCAATTTTTTTCTCCTCCTCTCTTGCTCGTGTGTGGTGTAGTAGCTTTGATTGATCAGCTTCCTCTTGTTTGCTAATGGAGACATGGAGTAGTGGTTTCCATAGCATTCTTCTACTACTTTTGTTAACTTAGTGAAGGTGATGTATACACACAAATGCACACACATGGGTTTAATTGTGTTTAGGATTGTGCATATATAAACGGTGTCATAAGTTGTCCAACATTACTTTTGGCATGTAAAGATCTCTCTAGTTCTTCTTTAGAACGCGAGAATTTTTTTGGATTATTACAGGAATTAAACAGATTCCAATAAAAATCCTACAAAAAAAATATATATAACATCATGTATTACAATTTACAAACGAGAAACTGTTTCAGAGTGAGAAAACGAGACACACATATATTTGTGTTCCTTGATAGATCTGGGTTACAAACAGTTACAAAATTACGAGGGATATAAACAGCCTATTCTACGAGTTGTCTGGTTATCTTTAGTCGTGTATTGACGACTTGAACAACAACAACAACAACAAAGCCTTTTAATCCCAAGCAAGTTGGGGTAGGCTAGAGTTGAAACCCAATAGAAGCTGCAGATCAAGGTTCAGGCACATAAATGGCTGCTTTCCAAGCACACCTATTCAAAGATAAATCTTTGGGTATATTCCATCCTTTCAAGTCCCTTTTTATTGCCTCCTCCCATGTCAATTTTGGCCTTTCCCTGCCTCTCCTAATATCACTGTCGCGCCTTAGGATTCCACTATGCACTGGTGCCTCTGGAGGTCTCCGCTGGACATGTCCAAACCATCTCAACCGGTGTTGGACAAGCTTTTCTTCAATTGGTGCTACCCCTAGCCTATCACGTATATCATCGTTCCGGACTCGATCCATTCTTGTATGACCACAAATCCAACGCAGCATACGCATTTCCGCAACACTTAACTGCTGAACATGCCGTCTTTTTGTAGGCCAACATTCTGCACCATACAACATTGCCGGTCTAATTGCTGTTCTATAGAACTTGCCTTTTAGCTTCTGTGGTACCCTCTTGTCACAGAGAATACCCGATGATTGACGCCACTTCATCCACCCCGCTTTGATTCTATGGCTAACATCTTCATCGATATCCCCATCTCTCTGTAGCATTGATCCCAAATATCGAAAGGTATCCTTCTTGGGCACTATTTGACCATCCAAACTAACACCCCTCTCCTCATGTCTAGCAGTGCCGAAGTCACATGCCATATATTCGGTTTTAGTTCTGCTGAGCCTAAAACCTTTGGACTCTAGAGTCTGCCGCCACAACTCTAGTTTCCTATTTTACTCCCGCTCGGCTTTCATCAACTAACACTACATCGTCCGCGAAAAGCATACACCAAGGGACATCCCCTTGTATGTCCCTTGTGACCTCATCCATCACCAAGGCAAATAGATAGGGGCTCAAAGCTGACCCTTGATGTAGTCCTATCTTGATCGGGAAGTCACATGTGTCACCATCACTTGTTCGAACACTAGTCACAACATTGTTGTACATGTCCTTAATGAGGGAAACGTACTTTGTTGGAACTTTATGTTTGTCCAATGCCCACCACATAACATTCCTTGGTATCTTATCGTAGGCATTCTCCAAGTCAATAAAAACCATGTGTAGGTCCTTCTTCTGCTCCCTATACCGCTCCATAACTTGTCTTACTAAGAAAATTGCTTCTATGGTTGACCTTCCGGGCATGAAACCAAAATGGTTCATAGAGACCCGCGTCACTCCTCTTAGGCGATGCTCGATTACTCGCTCCCATAGCTTCATCGTATGGCTCATCAACTTAATTCCTCGATAATTAGTGCAACTTTGAATGTCTCCCTTATTCTTATAGATCGGTACCATATACTCCTCCTCCAATCATCAGGCATCCTGTTTTGACCGAAAAATGTTGTTGAACAACTCGGTTAGCCATACTATAGCTATATCCCCTAGGCATCTCCACACCTCGATTGGGATACCATCAGGACCCATTGCCTTACCCCCTTTCATCCTTTTCAACGCCTCTCTGACTTCTGATTCTTGGATCCTCCGCACAAAGCGCCTATTGGTGTCATCAAAAGAGTCATCTAACTGAACGGTTGTGTTCCCGTTCTCACCATTGAACAACTTGTCAAAATACTCTTGCCATCTGTGTTTGATCTCATCCTCCTTTTACCAAAAGCTGCTCCCTCTCGTCCCTAATGCACTTAACTTGGTTGAGGTCCCTCGTCTTCCTTTCGCGAACCCTAGCCATCCTATAGATGTCCTTCTCTCCTTCCTTTGTACCCAATCGTTGGTATAGACCTTCGTAAGCCCGCCCTTTTGCCTCACTCACAGCATGCTTTGCTGCCTTCTTTGCCATCTTTATACTTCTCTATATTATCCGCACTCCTATCATGGTATAAACGCCTATAGCATTCTTTCTTCTCCTTAATAGCCTTTGGACGCCCTCATTCCACCACCAAGTATCTCTAGGTTCGCATCCACTCCCTTTAGTCACTCCAACCACCTCTGAAGCCACCTCCCGGATGCATGTTGCCATCTTCTTCCACATGTTGTTTGCGTCGTCTTCTCCATCCCAAGGGCCCTCTTCGATAACCCTTTTTCTTAAAAACCTCTGCCGACTCTCCTTTCAATTTCCACCACTTCGTTTTTGCAATCTTAGCTTGTTTGTCCCTACGAACGCACATCTGGAAGCGCAAGTCAGCCACCAAAAGCTTATGTTGAGAAACCACACACTCTCCAGGTATTACCTTACAATCCAAGCATGCTTGTTTATCCTCTCTTCTTGTGAGGACAAAGTCAATCTGGCTAGAGTGTTGGCCACTACTAAAAGTTATTAAGTGGGATTGTCTCTTCCTAAAGAAAGTGTTGGCTACCATCAGATCAAAAGCTATAGCAAAGTCTAAGACTTCCTCTCCCTCTTGATTCCTACTACCGTACCCAAAACCTCCGTGTGCTGCCTCGAAGCCTGCATTTGTTGCACCTACATGGCCGTTGAGATCTCCACCTATGAAAAGCTTCTCGGTACTAGGTATAGCTCTAACCATACCATCTAAGTCTTCCCAGAACTGCCTCTTATCACTCTCATTGTGGCCTACTTGGGGTGCATACGCACTAATTACATTCAAGACCATGTCACCAATAACAAGCTTGACTAAGATGATCCTATCTCCTTGTCTTCTCACATCCACCACACCGTTCTTGAGGCTCTTGTCAATCAGAACTCCTACCCCATTTCTATTTGCAGTTGTCCCTGTGTACCAAAGCTTGAAGCCAGTATTATCTACCTCCTTCGCTTTCTGACCCTTCCATTTAGTCTCTTGAACGCATAAGATATTAACACGCCTCCTAATCGCTGTATCAACTAACTCTCTCAACTTACCCGTAAGAGACCCTACATTCCAACTACCTAAACGAATCCTAGTTGGCTCGACTAGCTTCCTTACCCTTCGCACCCGTCGAGTCAGATGTGAAGACCCTTGCTCATTTATCACTACACCCGGGCGCCGATGTAGCGCGCCACTAAGGAAGCGACGACCCGATCCTTGCTCACTTAACACCCTGCCCAGATCACGACACGGCGCGTCACGGGGGTGACGACCCGGCCCTTGCCCATTTAACACCATACCCGGGTTCCGATATGGCGCGTCGCTAAGAGGGTTACGCCCCAACGGTTTTCTTTTGGGTTTCATCTCCATCTGATTGGCTAGGTTTTACATTGGCTCGCCAAGCCTAACACAACCTTATAGGGACAGGGGGCCCTCTCCTCCTCCTTTACCAGGGCTTGGAACCTGCTATGTTGAGACAACATAGGCGGAGAACCGCTTTATAGTTGGGAATCGTCTTACAATATAGGTGAACTCCAAAGAACATAATTTTGACACTCAAATTGACCTCGCTCGCCAGAGGTAAATAATCCTAATGTGCCACTTCAACTAACATTTAGTCATTTACACATCCTAAATAAATGATCATATGAGCAAAACAGGGAGCAACATGAACCAAGAAAATGCTTAGCTGCATCATGGACTACAAAATGAATGGCTAATTAACTATAGGAGGAGAGTTGGTATCTGACTCCATCCAATGATCAGGTTGCCCCTTTTATGCCACTTGCCACAGTATGGCTACTGTGGCATGCAATTCAGCAAGCAACCATATGCATAATTTAAACTGGCTCGAGAGTAACAAAATTCTAATGCATTTAGCGAGAAGCTTAGTGCTAATTAGCAAACTGACACAATGTTATTGCAGTGCACCTACAATTAGTACTGATCATCATCAACTTTGTAACAGAAGAAAGCAGAGTGCTATCTTTAGTGTGCCTTATTTTCAATAGCAATGCAAATATATGTATGCAATGTCATGCAGATATATGAGCAGCAACACTTGGGTACCTACACCTGTTGGCCCTCTTGTTCTCCGGTAGTTTTTACCTGCTAAATTACAAGGCAGATGGTTAATATAGCACCTGTTAGCATGATGTAATTAGGCCTGTATTAGAGAATGTAATTGGGCCCATGCGGCAGGCCTGCGAGCCGTCCTAGCTGCCCCTATATGTAATCCCTGTGATTATACGAGGAATACAATCAATCATTCCTAAACTTACATGGTATCAGAGCGGTTCCGATCCGCTACACTTCCGCAACCCTAACTCCTACCGCGCGCCGCCGATCCGATCGCCGTTCCAGGCCGCAGAAGCCTCTCGCGCCGGAACGCCGCAGGTCCTGATCGCCGCGCCCTCCAACGCTCGGTCTCCGTCCATGTACGTGCGATCTCGTACGTGAGATCGGTCTCCGTCCTCGTACCTGAGATCGGTCTCCATCATCGTACGTGACCAGACCACGGCACCTGGTCTCCGTCTCGCCATCCCTCACGACGCGTCCCCATGGCGGCTGACGACGATGCTGCTGGCTGCCGCGCCGCGGCCAAGGAGGCCGAGGACCGCCGCATCGCCGAGGAACGCGCCGAAGCTGCACGTCGTGCCGAGGCGGCGCGTCTCCGCGCTGAAGCACTCGACAAGTTCGAGGCTGCCCATGAAGCAGTCTGGGCGCAGGCCACCGCCGTCGTCAATGTCAAGGCCATGATCCCCATCGTCCTCGACAAGGCCACCGGCACGTACACCAAGTGGCGCGGCATGTTTCTTACGGTGCTCGGCAAATATGCCCTTGCACCGCACGTCCTCGACGACGAGGCGCTCCCCGACCGCCCCGTCTGGGTCCAGGTGGACTGCGTCGTGCTATCGTGGATCTTCGCCACCGTCTCCAGCGACCTGCAGCAGTCGCTCATGATCCGGCAACGTCGCGCCCGCGAGGCATGGTGCTACCTCGAGGATGAATTTCTCGGACAGAAGGAGTCACGTGCACTTCTCCTCGAGACGCAGTTCCGCAACCTCTCCCAGGGCTCCATGACGATCACCGACTACTGCCGCAAGTTGGAGACCATGGCTGCGTCCCTCGCCGAGTTCGACGATCCCGTTGGTGACCGCCAGATGGTGCTCACTCTTCTTCGCGGGCTCAGCACCAAGTTCCGTCACATGGTGTCTATTCTGAAGATGCATCGCCCGTTCCCGACATTCGCCGAGGCCCGCACCCATCTGCTGCTCGAGGAAATCGACATCGACGCTCGCCCACCGTCCCCGCCCGCGGCTCTCGTCGCCAACGCACCACAGGCCCCTGCTGCTCCTCGCCAAGGGCCGGCGGCGCCCACTGCTCCAGCACGCACTGGCCATCAAGGTGGCCAGCCCGGCGGTCAGCCAGGAGGCCAGCGCAACGGACGCCGGCGCGGCAAGGGTGGCCGCGGCTAGGGCCAAGGCAACCAAGGCCAAGGCCACCAGTCCGCTCCCCAAGGCGGTCACGGCCCTCCTCCAGGCGGCTACGGCGCTTCGACCGGCCACGGCGGCGTGCATCCCTCCTTTGCACAC
This sequence comes from Oryza meyeriana var. granulata, assembly GCA_003991445.1. Taxonomy (NCBI): domain Eukaryota; kingdom Viridiplantae; phylum Streptophyta; class Magnoliopsida; order Poales; family Poaceae; genus Oryza; species Oryza meyeriana. The sequence goes on along the minus strand of RYFJ01000424.1, from coordinate 189,281 downwards.
CCCTGGACCGGCCAGCTCCAAATGTGGCCATACGGCCGCCTACCACCACCACCACCGGCCCTCACCACCGTTCCTCAGTACGGTGCCTCTTTTGGTGGGGCTCCCGGCGGCAGCTTCGGTCTCCATGGTGGTGTTCCCGGTAGCTTCTACAGTCCCGGCTACCACTACGGCTACGGGGGAGGCGCACCCTCGACACCAACATTCCAGGGGACGTCGTACCAATCGACCCCTTGGAACCCCACCCACGGAGGCGCGTGGAATCAGGACTCCTTGGTGCAGAACTTCAACACCATGACCCTCACCCCCCCGGCGCAGTCGGAGTGGTACGCCGACTCTGGTGCCGGCTCACACATGTCTGCGGACGCTGGTACACTCTCCACTACCTCTTTGCCCACTTCATCTACACCTTCATCTATCATTGTGGGCAATGGTGCTTTACTTCCTGTCACAGCCATCGGATCTCGTACTTTTTCTTTTCCTCATCGTAATCTTGTTCTCAAAAATGTCTTGGTCTCTCCACATATTATTAAGAACTTGATTTCCATTCGTCGTTTTACCACCGACAATAATTGTTCAATTGAATTTGATCCGTTTGGTCTTTCTGTGAAGGATTTACAAACCAGGAACGTGATCGCCAGGTGCAATAGCTCTGGCGACCTCTACCCGTTCTACCCACCAGCCACCAGTGCCACCGCACTCATCGCTGCACCCACCTCCCTATGGCACCGCCGTCTCGGTCATCTTGGGCGCGAAGCTTTGTCCAAACTCATTAGCTCCAGTGTCATTTCATGTAATAAAGATGATTCCCATCATCTCTGTCATGCTTGTCAGCTCGGTCGTCATACTAGACTTCCCTTTAGTACCTCCACCTCTCGAACTACAAATAATTTTGATTTAATACACTGTGATCTTTGGACATCTCCTATTGTTAGTGTGTCGGGATATAAATATTATTTGGTCATTTTAGATGATTGCTCACACTACATTTGGACTTTTCCGCTTCGCCTTAAATCTGAAACTTTTTCCACCCTTGTCAATTTCTTTGCCTACGTGCGCACGCAGTTTGGCACCACCATCAAGAGCGTCCAGTGCGACAACGGCCGTGAATTTTATAATTACGTGGCCCGCACGTTCTTCCTCTCTCATGGTGTTGCACTTCGCATGTCGTGCCCCTACACGTCCCAGCAAAATGGCAAGGCCGAACGCTCGCTTCACACCATTAATAATATTGTGCGTTCTTTGTTATTTCAGGCGAGCCTTCCTCCGGTCTACTGGGTTGAGGCACTCCACACTGCCACATATCTGGTCAACCGGCTCCCCACCAAAACACTCGCCTCCTCCACCCCGTATTTTCATCTCTACTCTACTCCACCCACATACGAACATCTCCGAGTGTTTGGTTGTGCCTGTTATCCTAACATGTCCTCCACCGCACCCCACAAACTTGCCCCTCGTTCATCCCTCTGTGTTTTCCTCGGCTACTCCTCGGAGCACAAAGGCTATCGGTGTCTCGAGTTAGAGTCGAATCGCATCCTCACCTCCAGACATGTCGTTTTTGATGAATCCTTTTTCCCTTTCGCCGACATGTCTACCACCCCCATGGCATCCTCTGCCCTGGATTTTCTTCTTGAGGATGATGAGCTAACCGCTCCGACTTTTGGAGCCAAGTTTGTGCATGCAGGTTCTCCTTCGGCTGCCCCCTGCCAGCTGCGTCGCCGGCTGCTGGTCCTTCGTCTCCAGCTCGGCACGCCGGCGCTGGGCCGCAGGTTGCCCGGCTCGCCCGCGGGTGCTGGACCGCAGGCGCACGGCTCGCCCGCGGGTGCTGGGCCGCAGTCGCCTGGTGCTGAGCCGCTGGCGCACGGCCCGGACGACTCGTCCGCTGCTGGGCGATGGCGCCCCCCTCGTCTCCGGCCGGCGCTGCTGCCCTGTGCGCCACGCACAGGTTGCTGCCAGTAGCGCCGCGGCCACGGGACGCACCCTGGCCACGAGGCCAATCTCCGTCGCTCCAGTCGAGAACGCGCATTCCATGCGCACCCGTGGAAAAGCCGGCATTGCACAACCCGTGGATCGTCTCAACCTCCACGCCGCGCCTGTGTCGCCACTACCACGTTCCGTTCGTGACGCCCTGTCAGATCCCAATTGGCGCTCAGCTATGCAGGCTGAATTTGATGCCCTCATTGGTAATGACACCTGGAGCTTGGTTCCTCGCCCTCCTGGCGTCAATGTGGTCACCGGCAAGTGGATTTTTCGGCAAAAATTGCACGCCGACGGGTCCCTTGATCGCTACAAGGCTCGTTGGGTTCTTCGGGGATTCACACAGTGACCTGGTCTGGACTATGATGAGACCTTCAGCCCCGTTGTCAAGTCAGCGACAGTTCGGGTTATTCTCTCCTTGGCTCTCTCTCAGGATTGGCCCATTCATCAGTTGGATGTCAAGAATGCCTTCTTACATGGCACCCTCGAGGAGACAGTGTACTGTGTGCAGCCTACTGGTTTTGTGGATTCCTCTCGTCCTGGTTTGGTATGTCGTCTCAACAAATCCCTCTATGGACTGAAGCAGGCGCCCCGTGCATGGCATCACAGGTTCGCTTCATACTTGGCTTCCATTGGTTTTGTTGAAACCAAGTCCGACAGCTCATTGTTCATCTATCGCCGGGGATCTGACACCGCTTACTTGCTGTTGTACGTGGATGACATTGTTCTCACTGCCTCCTCGGCCCAGTTCCTTCGCCAGGTGATTGAGGCACTTCAGCGTGAGTTCGCTATGACAGACATGGGCCAGCTTCATCATTTTTTGGGCATATCTGTGACTCGTTCTGCTAAGGGTCTGTTTCTCTCCCAACGGCAGTACACTTTGGAGATTTTGGAGCGCGCCGGGATGAGTGCGTGCAAGCCATGCAGCACACCTGTGGATCTTCACTCCAAATTATCCGAAGATGGAACTCCTGTTAGTGATGCCACCCAGTACCGCAGCTTAGCAGGGGCTCTTCAGTACCTGACCTTCACACGGCCAGATATTGCTTTCGCCGTCCAGCAGATTTGCCTTTATATGCATGATCCTAGAGAGCCTCACCTTGCTGCTCTGAAGCGCATCTTGCGCTACTTACAGGGCACTACGACACTTGGACTGACTTTGCGCCGCTCCCCTCCTACTGAGCTTGTTGTCTACACAGATGCAGATTGGGCTGGATGTCCCGACACTCGACGGTCGACCTCCGGTTATGCAGTCTTCCTTGGAGACAACTTGGTGTCTTGGTCCTCCAAGCGACAGCACACCGTCTCTCGGTCCAGCGCCGAGGCCGAGTATCGTGCTGTGGCGAACGGCGTCGCTGAAGCTACTTGGTTACGACAGCTACTCATTGAGCTCCAGCGCCCCCCTCGCCGTGCTACCTTGGTCTATTGCGACAACGTCAGTGCTGTCTATCTCTCCAGCAATCCTGTGCAGCATCAGCGGACGAAGCATGTTGAGATCGACCTCCATTTTGTTCGAGAGAAGGTTGCCCTTGGTCACGTTCGAGTTCTCCATGTCCCGACGACGTCACAGTACGCCGACGTCTTCACCAAAGGGCTTCCCACTTCCTTGTTCCAGGAGTTTCGGTCCAGCCTGACCGTTAGCGATGCTCCCGATTAGACTGAGGGGGAGTGTTAGCATGATGTAATTAGGCCTGTATTAGAGAATGTAATTGGGCCCATGCGGCAGGCCTGCGAGCCGTCCTAGCTGCCCCTATATGTAATCCCTGTGATTATACGAGGAATACAATCAATCATTCCTAAACTTACAGCACCCATTCAATATAGCCAAGAGAAAACAACATACATATGCATTAAAAAATTTCTTGGCAGTTCTATGTGATGTTATAATATACTCGTAAAATAATTCGATAGCAATATTTAGCTAGTAATTGCTTGACTGCACTACCAGGAAATTAATCCGTCTTTCTGTGTAGATTCAACTTACCATATTACTTAAGTAAAAGTAATTTGTTAATCTACATATTTGAAAAATAAAATTCCAACATCCAATTAACAAAACATGTTGCTTAACTCTAGTAGCCATGCAACATTACTTGCTTCTTTGAGCTCATGCATAGATGCAAATTTAGACACTGGCTTGCTTGGCTTCTCTCCTCCCCCGAAGGCTTTCTTAGGCAACAATGGTGTACATGGAACTTCCACAAGATAGCCTTCAAGGAGAGAGAGATCCAATAAAGCCGTGCCGTTTAACATCCCTTTGAGTTGTAGTAAGTAGCAGTGCTAACTAATGTTTTACAGAGCACATGGAGTGGAATCTAAGTTTGTGGCAGTATATATAGTGTCCATAAAGCTACTATACATGCATAAAACAAATGAGACCGAACTAAAAGGAACAACAGAATCCTGCACTAAATAAAGGGGACATAATTGTATTGAGGAGTGATAAAGTAATTAATGACGAATCAACTCAACTGCCTAGAAAGCAGATAGAGACATAAGGCCATGAAGATAGGAGAGCTTTCCCTCCATTAGTTGTAGAAAACTTGCATATAGTACGACCTTCATGAGCTTTTGGCCAATGGTATCTGACTGTGCCTAACAGTTGGTCCAACTCATGGTTACAATTGATTCCAGCCTGCATTTAAACATAAACAGCAGTGTCAATAAACAAATGTCACCTATAAGAAGGTTACACGCTAGTTATCAGCTTTCTACCAATAGGTATAACTGTTACATGTTTTTAATCATAAATAGGACAACTATATACAAGACAATATGCATGTCACCGCAAGTTCTTACATGTTGAGTGGACAGTATAGTACTGGGGGCCTGGGGCTAACCTTATGAGGGATATAACATTTAAAAAATCTGTTTCTATAGAATGACTAGTATGATAGTCTCATAAACAAGTTAACATCAGATTGCTTAGGATGGACATCCAGTAAAATTTAAACGAAGGCATAAAAGTTGCGTGTTAAAGGTCAGACTGAAAGATATAGTTCTCAGTTCTCACCAGTTACCATACAGAACATTATAATGAAAGAAACCTGTATAGATCATGCATTGGTTTCGTTGTTATACTAAACGTAGCAGTTTGACCATCTTGCCTGCAAAAATCTAACCACATAGAAGTGCATCAACTGTGTTCAGCTGTCAAGGGCGTTAGCGCCCAAGGTAGCAGGACCACGACTACGGAGTTCGTAGCCTGGACCGGTAATGGCGCAGGGTTTCTTTCCTGGGTGCCCAATGGTGAAGGAGATTGGATTTGGGAGAAAAGGGGGAGATTAGGAATAGTTTGTTATTGCTTGCCCCTAACGGGGGCTGAGTACAAGGAATAAATAGGCACTTGGCCAACTGAATAAAAGGAAGTAATTTCTTGAAATCCTCTAAATCTTGCCTCTAATCCTTGCCTTCCTTGCATGCTGCGCCGCGCTCCCTGCGAGAGTAGTGGCGGCCCCACATGACATCAGCCGCACGAGAACTCAAAACTCTTGGACAACAATTGACAGCAGAATCTCACCGGGAGATCAATCTATCATATTACAGTTACAAATGACCCTTTGGACACAAGAGAAGCCAAAGTCTTCTCCACCAATACAAAGTATCACTAAGTGATAGATCCCTAAAGTGTTAGATTTGGAGCACAATTGGTACGTAAGTGGTTACTCGTCAGTGTCAGTATCTCTTGAGGGCTTCTTTTGCTGCCCGCCATATCTCTGGGAAGATTATAGCAGATCCCTGCAGCTGAGAAAATGAAAATTTACAGCTGTATAAACTAGGAAAGAATAAGAAAAAGGCACACCACTAACATGTTTTGCTTCATTTCTCAACCAGATAAAAGTGCTTGCATATGTAACAAAAAAAAGGAACGAAAAAGAATGCGATGACTAGATTTTACCATTTTACACAGAGAAAGTATATCATTCAGTTATGTTCATAGAAAGACTGCAAAAATGAGATCAAATCAACTCTACAAACAAATGGAACTCCATTTCCACAAAAGAAGGGATAATATCTGAAGGCAGAAGTCACCCAGCTAACTTCCAGGGGGAAAAAATATTATCATCTACAACTAGTAGATAAGGTTTAAAGAAGAGCATCAAATACACATGAACCAAAGATAGCAGAAATATTCGCTTGCATTAGTTAAGGTGTGTGAGCCATACAAAATGCAGTGACTAAAACTGAATATGGTTCTTGTCAACGCTCTCACAGATTACTTTCCACTTAGTTGGATCGCCATTTTCTTCTCTTTCTAAATTCTAATTGAATATCATAAAGGTATTGCTATCAGATTAGGAAATTATGCAGATGGTCTGGTATTCTGAATAATCCTCTTGTTCAAAGATTTTAAGTTCCTCTCCTTGCAATCAGTACAATATCATTAGTCTATAATTGTAGCACTCATGAGTTATGACATGTAGTGTGTGATGCAGACACAGACAGCATCATGACGAGGTCACCAGCATAATTATTTTTTACTTTTGTCAAAAATATTCCATTCAAGGGTAAATCCTCAATGCAACCGAGTTTCATCCATATCCACAACATGCTATTGTGCCACACATTGTAAGGCTGACACTGGCCCTTAGGCCCACATGTCAATGAGACATCAGTGGTACACTGTAGACATTAGAATAAATTTTTTAAAAATTCCAAATGGTGAATCTTTGGCTTGATATGCAAAATATTTAAGTCTAAATCACCAGAAGACATCTGCAATTTTAGGTTTAAAATGTCTAAAGGAAATAAATGAAAGACCCAACATCATAGAACCAGAGATCAACTGGTATGCAAATTTTTGCAACAGGTTTACACAAAAAAAATATATTTCAGAACGTCAAGAAAATTGTACGAAATGAATACCAGCAAGAAAGAAAGAGAACGAAAGCGAAGCTCATATTTGGCTTAGCACACTTTAACAGCATGCATCATGGTAAAGATTGAAATCAGTAATGATGGTTACTGTCTTACTGACCAAGAGTGGTTACGCATTACATGATTACATCTTTAGCATTGAATGCATATGTATGAAGCTTCCGTAAGGAAATCAGATATAATGTCAGAAGCTTTGAAGCTTACACAAAGCAGGAAAACAGTCATTTGATCTTTGCATGTTGGCAGCTATAAGGGGACCAATAAACAGGAAATTCTCCATAGCAGTAGATAAAGCTACTCAATAGCATAATGTAAACAACTACAAGACAATAAGATCATAGAATGAGTTACAACAAGTGTCCTATCGTAGATTTGGCTCCATTGGCCAACTCAACAAGACGAAGGTTGCCACAGCGCTCACTAGATCTCTGACAACAACTAAAGGCATCGGTACCATTTCATCCCAAAACCCCCCAAAGGACTAAATATTTCAGGGGATCAGCATGTGAACAGATCACATTGCTTGAGAAAATCGAAATGTACCTAATTAATCAAGCACAATTGCACAACACAATCTTATTCCTGCGCCACGCTCTTGCCGACGACGCCCTTCATTGGCAGATGCTCCATCTCCGCAATTGCCCCGACAGACGTCACCGTGGGCAACGGATCATATGACCCACCGACGCCATTATGCCTCCTCCCCATCCCCACCCCGGCGCCACCACCGTCCACCCCGCACCACCTCGCCACCCCGAGGTACACTCCCGCCGCCACGGCCGCCACGACCACGCAATGTACCGACAGCGCGAGGTCCATGATCGCCACGGCGCGGAGCCTGGCCTCCTCCACGTCGCAGCGCGTGGCGGATGCCGCCGCGGCGTCCATCAGGCGGTGGCACCCGGCGGGGACGCAGGAGTCGACGTAGAGGGTGAGGCCGCTCTGGAGCGCCCAGAGCGTCCCCACAGCGCCGGCGCAGGCGAGCGCTGTTTCGGCGAGGAAGCCGTGCGGGGTCCTCGGCGGGGACAGCGCGGCAGCGAGCGAGGCGGCCCCCGCGGCGAGGAGGAGGGCCCCCGCGACGGAGAGCGCGTGGGCCTGGGAGGTCGGAGCCGGGAAGGAGGCCGCGACGAGGCAGGCAGCGCGGGCGAGGAGGAGGAGCGGGAGGGAGAGGAGGAGCGGGCGGAGAAGGGGGAGGTGGCCAGGGGGGAGGAAGGGGAGAGGGAGAGGGAGGAGCAGCGGCGGGAGGAGGAGGAGTGCGGTGGGGAGGAGGGCGAGACGGGGAGGAAGGAAAGGGGAGGGCAAGGAGGGCGGGGAGGAGGCGGAGGAGCGGGTGGCGGAGGACGGGGAGGAGGGGGAGGTGGGTGGAGTGGGAGGGGGCGAGGTAGGAGACAGCGGCGAGGAGGAGGTGGGAGAGGGAGGCGGCGAGGAGGGCGAGGGAGAGGAGGACGTGGCACGCGAGGAGGAGGGAGTCCGCCATCGGAGCCGAGACGAGACGAGTGGAGCGCGGTTTCCGAGGCGGGGAGAAGAGAGAGGAGAGGAGCGTGGTGGTGTCTTCTTCTCGACAGCGACGGTCGGGGAGAGGGAGAGCGACGAACGCGGCGGACGGAGATTGGAGAGAAAGCTGTTGCTCTTTTTTTTTCAAGAAAAAATGTTGATTGCTGACTTGCCATAGGTGGCCAATTGAGGAATTTTTTTTATTTTTATATGTTTTAATAAAATATTTACAAAAGTATATTTTTATTTCAAAAATTTATAAAAATATACTTCAGACATCTTTGAGAGGGCGATTTTTAGTTAGCCCAATATAAAACCCTCTCCTAAACTCAAAAAATGTTATAAAATTCATAGAAAAAAAAGAAGAGAGAGCTAAGAGCAATGCTGAACGAAAGCAGCGAAGCTCTGTCGGTTTGCTGATTTGTTTGCAGGTAAAATCTATTATCCCTTTACAATTTCTATTTCTATGTAAAAATTGATGTTGTATTGTACTGGTTACGTGTATAGTACTATATAAAAATAAATTGTTACTCGTAGATCTGTAGGTTTTTAGTCAATCTGTTAGATGACTTAATTTGTGTAGAGATGGTAATTATAAAATCTCGATTACACAGTTTTAGATGTGAGGAGAATATTGGTACCTAGTTTAACTGTATTTTTTCATCAACAGATATATCAAATAAGGTGATATTTCAGTTATTTCACGGGCAAGAGAATGATAGGTATGGTCCATAAGGTGTAGATCTGTCGGAGTTTAGTTCAACGGCTAAGGGCATTGATAGGCTAGCTGAGAGAAGTTTCGGGTCTGTGTGCAACTGGCTGATGCGAGGCTTTCCACTGGACCCCCAGATCAACGCAATAAACTTGTATGTTGTAGTCAGCCGTGCAGTTGAAGGTTTTTTTTAAACTGATACCGATAGATTGCACTGCCACTTGGAGATGGTACGTGAAGAATGCATTCCAACGTGGTTGGCCACTGGGCAAACTTGTGTCGGTGTATGAGAAGGATAACACTATTGCTGCAATGCCCGTATAAGATGATGAGAGTCCAAGTACAATGGAAGGTAATACCGAAACAATGGAAGAACATGAAGAAGATAGATAGCCAACAGGTGTGGCAGATAACGGAGAACTAATCGACACCATCGTTGAAAAAATGGATAGGAAAGATGCTGAAAACGAGCATGCAGAGTATGATAATTCATCTGATGAGGACAACGTGATGCCTGCAGAATGGAGCAACGAGGACTTCTCTGCCCTTGTTATTTTTGAGTGGCATCATGTGCCATGAGAGTATAAGGAGAATGAGGTCATCCAGGGAGCTAAGTATGCATATGTAGAGAATTTGAAGGATACAGTAAAACAATGGACGGTGTCACTTCAGAGGGAGTTCTCGGTCGTGAAGTCAAGCAAATCAGTGTATGAAGTGAAGTACGTGAATGATGGATGTCCATGGCGGGTGCACGTATTCAAGGGTAAATGGAAGGATTATTGGCAAGTTTCAATCGTAACCGAGCATTCATATTACTTACCCGGTGTTAAAAATATCATAGAAACATGGCATCTGTATTTGTTGCAACAGAGATGTACTCCCATATTGTGAACAACTTGGGGTACGAACTAAGGTCAATTATTAGACATATTGAAGAGAAATTCAAATACACAATTAGCTATGCTAAGGCTTGGAGGGCAAAACAGAATGTTGTACAAATAAGGTTTGGCACATTTGAAGTAGCTTATGATAATTTGCCTCGTCTGTTAGCATGTATTCTTCAGAGGAATCCAGAGACCTGGTATGACCTAAAAGCCTTTCCATCAATTGACCATGGTAATAAAAGCGTGTTGCAACGGGTATTCTTTTCATTAGGTGATTGCATTCAGGCATTTGTGTATTGTCGTCCCATCCTCTGCATCGATGGGACATTTTTGACCAGAAAGTACAGAGGGCAGATATTAACAGCAATTGGAGTTGATGGGAACAACTAAGTTCTACCGGTGACTTTTGCTTTTATTGAGAGTGAGAACAATAATAGCTGGTATTGGTTCCTAGAAAGGGTTAAGTCTGTAATTGTATGGATGAGGCCAGACGTATGTCTCATACATGACCGTCACGCCGGCTTGCTACGGGCAATTGAGGAATTGAGGGATGGATGTACTGAGAAGAGATACCCACCAAGGTGGTCTGATGTCCAAAGTAGATGGTGCATGCGTCATATATGTGCTAATTTCTACAGATAATTTAAGAATAAGCACCTTATGGATTTTTCCAAGAGGCTGTGCGCTCAAAATCAAGAGAAGAAGTTCAATGAGCTTTGATGGAGGTTGGATGAGCTGACCACTAAACAAACAGATGAGCAATCCAGAAGGGCTACCCTTGTAGGGGATGAGACTCCACAAACTCTTGGATCCCTATCAAGTGACGGACCTCGTATGAGAAGAAAGTCGGCTTCCTCGTTTAGAAAATTTACGGAGTGGATTGAGAATGAGCCAAAGAAGAAATAGGTATTGTTGTATGACAGGGATAGTTCTCGATTTGGCATAATGACCACAAATTTGGCAGAGGTTTATAACTAGGTGATACGTAGTGTTCAAGGGCTCCCACTTGTTGGCATAGTTGAATTTATCTTGCATGGTACATGCAAGTACTTCAGAGATCAGTTTAGAGAAGCCGGCCCCTCAATGGTGGATAATAATCTTTTATTTGGCACACTACTGACTAAGTACGTGCAAGGTAAGAGTAATAAGGCACGAAGACATCGAACTATACCTCAAGATACACAAGAACACAGATTTGAAGTTCGGGGCGAAATCCCCCAACTCAGGACATTTCCGGTCCGATCGTAGGCAAAGGATCGGTCTGACCGGGTTCAAATTCAACAGCTCAAAAATACCAGCCGGTCCGACCGCAGGTGAAACGCCGGTCCGACCGGCACCCTATCTCATTTGCGCTGTCAGTACGGACCGGTCCGACCGGCCAGGGGTGTGCGGTCCGACCGGCACCCGCATCAGAACTCCCCAGGAGGTTCTGGATGAGGCCGGTCTGACCGGCTGGGACAGCCCGGTTAGACCGTTGAGCAACAAAAATCAAGGAAAATAAATGGACCAAGTATGCATGACCTAGTGCGGCAATTTGATCACTTCTTCGCCAAGGTTACCACCTCTTTTGATAGTACAGCAATGCTAAAAGAAAAAAAATAGCTTACTCTACATCGCCCTTCACCTCGATCATTTAAGAAAACCGCTAATTTGTTCGTCTTCGCTCCATAGCTTTGCGTCATCAAATCTAATTGGTGGTCATCCTCCTTGGCATGTGGATCTAACTTCTTTTTACATATACTCAAACACAATGGTTAATCCACAATTAGCGCTTGTCATCAATTACCAAAATCAACAGTGGGGCCTAGATGATTTAACCCCTTTACTTCGTTTATGCTCGTCGATCAAACGATGTACTCTTCACGATCTACGTTTGCGACGAAACTGATCAAAATCGTGAATTTTCGAGTTTCAACTTCACGGCGAAAGTAGATTCCGAGCGGTAACAACCTAGCACACGTTAATTGCTTACGAACGTAATGAAATTATCCATCCAACAAGTACAAACGGCACATGAAACATTTCTAGTTATCGTTATTACATGCCTTAGGGTATTTCAAACAGATATCGACTAGATATGCAACTACTATATGCAGCGTGGGTACTTTCCCTTTCTCGCTGCCTCTGGCTCAGCTTCCTTTGCACGCAGTGCCTTCTCCCGCTTCCTCTCCCTCTCTGCCTCACAGGCTTTCTTCTCCTGCCGTTCCTTCTCCTTCTTCCTCTTCTGCTCAGCCTCCCACTCTTCTTGCGCCACCTAAAGACGTTCGCGCCGCTCCCTGCTCCAATCTTTTAAACTACGCAGAAACTTTGCGTCCTGTAGACGGATCTCCGTATCTATCCACTGCACAAAGTGGCACCGAGGCGGAGGATGCTTCGGTATCTTGACATATACAAATTTGTTAGCTCCCTTGCAGCTTCGGCTTCTTCGGGGAGTACGCATAATTAGCATACATCCAATACCTTTGCCGGTATATGTAATCCTTCTCACTTATTGCAACATTGCAATTATCTCCGCACCAACACATCGGCGGACGCACGCCAATCGAAGATCATTGACAACTGGACATACCGAACGCATCCATAGCAACCTACATTATAAACAAATAAACGCAAGTTATAACTCGCTAGATCAAAAATAACTTATACAACTACATACCTAGGGTATACTACATATGACTACAAAAAATGAAAGGTCATCGTCCTCATTTCCATCTTCCTAGCGTTTCTCGAATTAGTGTTACTCATCTAGTAAAAATAACATAACTTCTCTCATGCGGCCTATCAATGTCCTTAGCCGTTATGCTCAACTTCAATAGATCTACACCCTGTGGACCAAATCTAGCATTTACTTACCTGTGAAATAAGTAGTACAATACTATATCATTTGATGAATAAAAATGAAAATTGCAGAGAGCCTAAAATATTACCTGTAGACGAATCCGTAAACTGGTAGGACTTCACCGCTTTCGTTCGCCTTCGCTCTCAGCTTTCTCTCTTTTTCTGTTATTTTTATGAATTTTATCAATTTTTTAAAGGCTGAGAGGGGGTTTTATATCGAGCCAGTAAAAAATCGTCTTCTGGAAGGACGTTTTTTTTTAATAAAATAGGCCATAAAATGGCCAGCTCCGTGGCCGGCGTTTTGCAGGCAGCTCACTTGCTGCCCTCCTAGAGGGTGATTTTTCGACGGCCAGGGGGTTGCTTGTAAATTGGCCTGCCCCACGGTCGGTATTTTGCAGGCGGCCCCCTTGCTGCCCTCTAGGAGGGCGGTTTTTGGGCGGCCAGGGGGCCGCCTATAAAAATACTGACGACCGTAGGCAGCCCGGTCTACGGCCGTCAGCCACATCATCAAATCGTTCTCTGGGAGGGCGATTTTTTAAAAAGTCCTCCCAAGAGCGTTAGGAATATATTTTTATAAATTTTTAAAATAAAAATATACTTTTATAAAATATTTTATTAAAAAAATATAAAAATAAAAAAATTCGCTAATTGAGCCACAAGGCACGGCTGGTGAAACGGGCTGGGTCGTGCTGGCTCACATGTTGGGGTTGTCGCTCAAGCACGATTCAAGAAGCTAACTGGCCGTGCCATGTCAGTTCGGATACGAAATGGTTCTAGCGGCACGGTGGTCCACGAAAATTTTTAACAGACCACTTGGGAGCCGTGCGCCGGTGTGTGCGTAGGTAGGCTGCACTAGTCGTGTGGCAGTGCGGCAGTAGTGAGTCTGGGACTGAGGCAAGGGCCATTGCCCCAATGGTCAGATTGACGTTGCGGTTAAGCTTTCGGTGCGGTTGAAGTGAGATTTTCAGCGCATTTAACTTTTAATTATTATAAACTTAAAAAAAGATTTATTTTATTTTTTAAGCTAACTCCTATATAAAAAGTTTTCGTATAAAACATACCGTTTATTAGTTTGAAAAGTGTGCTAACGAAAATCGAGAGAGTAGCCTAGCTAATATATATATTCGAACTCACCCTTAGACGTTATAGGAGCAACCAGTAGAGATAAGGTCCTTCTTTCCTTAATCCTTAGCCCTCATGCAGTTTCAAATTTTCATAATTGTGGTATGTTTTGTTAGATCCATATACTCTATTCGTCTTAAAATATAATACCTTCTAGAATTGGATATATGTATTAAGAAAGTAGGTAGTTGTTGTATTCTAGGATAAATCTTAAATGCTATATAGTTTAGAACAAAATATCCATTAATCTATTATAGATTTGCATAAAATGGTGAAGAACAATATGCAGTTGTTTTCAATGTTACAAGTGACACTTTTTAGGTGGATTTTTAATCTTGATGGCGTCATCATGATCAGGAAAACACTAATACAAACTATCTATTTTAGCCAATAGTCGTCAAAAGATGGGTCTCCTAGACTATCTGCAAAGCTGTCATCATAAAAATTAAATCCTAATAATTCAATGTTTAACATACTTTTATTTTTCTCCGTTACAACAAACGGACACTTTGCTAGTAAAATTAAAAAAAAATAATCAAGAAAAAATAGAGAAAAATGGGAAAATTGAGGAAAAAAATGTGCAATCTTAAAAATTAAAGATAGGAGAAAATAGATGAAAATATGAGGAAAAAAGAAAAAATGTAGAAATAAAGTTAGAAAAATGAAGCTCGTACCGTGTTGAGCGTGGCCTAGGCATGACACGGTGCAGCTGATTGAGCCGTGCCGGCATGGCCCACCAAGAGTTAGAAAGCATTGCCCAAATCGTTACGTTTTAGCCCGATCCATTTAGCCACCTATATAATTAGCTCCCTCTATCTCAAAATATAGAATTTCTTCTATTATTTAGATTTTGTCTAAATTATAACTATTTTTATCTAGTCTCTCATCTCAAGTCTTAACCAACTATAACCATTTCTTATTTAATTTATTCACCTACTTTCTCATCTCTATGAATAACAACCATTTTAAATTTAATTTCACATCTCTCCTTAATTTCATAAAAGTTCACTATCAAGGTTAGAGAATTGGGATTCCATACACCAGATGGACACAGTTTCTAACGAAGAGAAACTATAGTTGTCTGCATTTGGACCATTTTTATAGGCTTCGAAGTTCGAGCTAAAATTCGGTGAATGGGGTCATACATTACGGTAAATATACTACAGTGTAGAAAGTTTATAGGGTGATTTTAACTTGTGTATTGTGTGTGCACTAGTCACTGTAGTAGCCTCGAAATGTTGTAGTTGCAGTGTGCCTCTATAGTAGTAATGCAGAAGATATGTATTCATTAGACACGAAGTTCAAACTTGTCCACTGATTTTCTTTTTATTCGCGAGCAAAAGTAATATTTCTATGTTGATTAGTTTTTTCTCAAGTTTCATGTCTGACATCTTTGTTTGCTAGCTGCAACAGATAAGTTTTTGATATTTCAATGAGCAGAAAGGTGTAACACTTTTTTTCGCCAGATCCAAGGTGCGACACTCTCATCAAACATTACTAGCATGACACTTCTTTCTCCTCTTGGTCTCGAGTTATATCTATCCTTAGCATGCTATACTGCTGTGTTTATCTCAGTATCTATATTAGACTAGAATCATTACTCTCTCTATCGACCTCTCTCCGTACAGTCTAGTTGATGTTTTCTACAATGTGCTATCTATACTATCTACTAGTCTACAACGAGTACTTATTTCACTTCAAATAAACCTAAACTTCATTGGACAATGGCAATGTACATAAATGAAGTAGTTCTTAGGACATCTAAAATGTGCAAAAAAAAAGATATGTGCAAAAAAAAAAGATAGTAAGTCTTATTACCTGGTTCACCATTTTGGATGCAGATAATAAAGTGTGTAATAGTATCATCTAGCAGTAGCACTACAAACAAACAATAAGAACTAAACAAATATTAAAATCTCTCTTCCCTTTGTTCTCCACATTCCACCTGCCATATCTCCTATATCTCTTTTTTTTTAATTAAAGTGTAGCCCCACCTTGCTACCTATTCCTATCAACATGTATTGCACCAAATTTAACAACTATTGTCTATTGTCAAAGAGTCCACATTTACTACTTAAGCAATATATATAGGCCTTATGTTAGAAGGTTTTAATTATTTCTAATACTACAATGATATAGTAAGATTGGATGAACTCTACCAATAGGTCCACTAGTAAATAAAGAAAAAACAACAACATAGACACAGGAGGGAGAGAGAGAGCTTAGAGGAGAGACCTTATGTACATGGGTAACTCATCTAATTGACTATTATAAACATTTCCACAATGTATGTGATAACTTTATAACGTCATAACGACCATTTTGCTGTATTTTATGGATGCTATTATGTAATCTAATTCTTTGTATATGCATTCACTTCATATATCTTTTAGCAAGATGGTATTTTTGAAAAAAAAGGAAAGCAGGGCAGGTATTCAAAGAGTGGTATTCAAAGAGAGTAACACATTGATTAATCTCTTTGCATATTTTGCGTTTATAATGGTTAGTGCAGTAAGGGGATAGTATTCAAGGAGAGCAATGTATTGCTCAATTTCTTGCCTGCAGTGCATTTATAATGGTTTGTATAGTTAAGGGATTGTAATATGGTATTCAAGGATAGTAAAGTATTGCTCAGTTTATTTCTTACATGCAATGGACACATGGTTAGTAAACCTCTAATAACTGGGTAAGTTGTCGGTCATCTCGGACACTACTTAGATCGCATTCCACGTAGATACAATGGCTTGTCTCACCAAGCAGACATTGTTTATCTGATGTATTTATACTCCATAGAACAAGATATAGCATAGGTATTCTGTAGAACAAGATAGCAGAGGGAATAATGGAATATGCAGTGCCACATAGCTGTTATCTGTACAAACTTCTACATCACACTGTCTATTTAGTTATCTACAAATTGGTTTCATATAATTAATGACCTGCTCTATACAATGGTATATATGATATAAAGTTACGTATAAAATTATGAATCAATTAACAGATGATTCCTTCACTGTTCTTCTCTCATCCACTTTACTCCAAATTACATGGTGTTCACAACAAAATTTTCAGATGGCCAACATCACTTCATTGAGCATGCCCTGAGGCTATATAAGAACAAGAGGTCAGTTCACAATTTTACCATGCGAATTTGTACAGTTCAACAAAAATAAGAGCCCATCTTCATTCTTATACAACTATAGTTTATCTGCGTTATGTTACAAGAATTGAATGAGAAGTATAGCTCTTAAAATCCAACTTTGTCGCACTAAACTAAACTATCACCATCTGGTTGGACAAAAAGCATGCCCAAGAAAATATATCAATCGACTGGCTAACACTTTCTTGATCAAATACCATGGTGTATAGTAAATGGGTCAATGCATGACATCACATATGTACGTGCTAGTCAAACAATATATGGAGACCTGGGGGGTTCTGTTACAAACCCCAAAGATATTTGAAGGTAACCTATTATGTCAGGAAGAATTTTAGTGAGTTTTTCAAGGCTTCCAATTTGTTTAAACTGTCATGCTGAGTCCAAGTTAATGAATTTACTATCAACCAGCCATTGCTAGCTAACATAATTTTCGCTAGCTCTTCTTTGCACCAACCATCTTCCTGCAAAATTCGGCAGGTGACTTCAGATATGAAAGAGTCGTTAAAGAAGTATAAAAACAAAATTACCGTGATGTATTCAAATGTTACCAGTTTGTGTATAGGTTAGTCCATCAATGCCAACACCTCGCTGTTTGTATAAGAAAACAATATTGTGTATGATTGCCAACCCTTGACTTGCTATGAATGCGTGCCAAAAGCCATAACAATGAAGAACTATCCGTCGCCAACTATCAAGATAGCCAAGTCTGCCTTATCAAAATTGTATCATGTTTTCAGGTATGAAAAATAGTTCCATGTTAATAGCTGTAGGAAAAACCTTCATTTTTCACAAACAAGTTCTAGTACTTCACGAGTGCTGGTATTACAGCATAGCAGTCTGCTAAGCAATGAAAAAGCCAATTCAGGAGTAGACTGTCCGGCAGATTGACAAGTAGTTCAGCCTACAAAAAGGCAAATTTTTAAAAAGAAAATTAATATTCCCTGTGCGTAGGAAATTGAATATTTCATGACAGGAAGCTGAACAAGATAATACCAATTCGCTTTTCAATATTCATGCATGTATATCCCAAAAATAACCTGTCCAATAATACCTAATATTGATCTTTGTGAATTATGTCAACAAAGGAAAACAATAATAAGGATGTGAGCTATGAGTGAAAACGGTACGGAAATTCCCGACAGTACCGATACCGTTTCCGTAAAAATAATATAAAAATGATATTGTTTCTGTTTCTAGAAATTTAATTTTTTTCAATTTCTGTCAGTTTCGTATTGAAGTTGCCACTAAATAGTTTAAAGTCATAAATATGGAAAATTTCCGACCATACCAAGACCGTTTCTGTAAAAAAAATATAAAAAAGATACCGTTTCCGACCGTTTTCATCCTAGTATTATCAGTGGATCAAACAGGACATGATGGTAGACAAATCAGGGTAGCTTCAAGATCACTAATTAAGCAGCAAATTGCCTTGACATCTTTTAGTTACTCGTCAGGCTTTTGGAAAAATATTTGCAAAAATATCTTTTAACAATTTTGTTTTCTCCAGGAAACTATATATGGGGATACATTGATACTTGCCTTAATTTCCTTTCCAGTGAATGATAGGGAATTTCGATGTGTCTCCAAAGACATTGCTTCTCTCATGAGCCGAAATACCTTCTTGCTCATGTTTGTTTTCATGATGATCGTTTTGCCAAATGAATATATCCTACTGATACCAAGATCTGCTGCCATCCGCCTCACATAGAGCTTTTTCAATAGCAACTGCGAGGAAAAGAAAGGAAGACATAATGAAGCTATCAAACTTCAACTTCATCAACTCTGATCACATTGGCATGAAATCTCAGCAATAGCAAACCTCCATATCACGAGGCTCCTTTCCATATTGTCGTCGAAGATCTTCTGTGAATTGCATTAAGGTCCATAGGTCCTTCTCTGCAGCTTTTGCAGCTTCATTAAGCAATTCCACCGGATTTTCAAGATAACTTATGTATTCAGAGGAGAGACGTGAAGATATGTTTACATCCAGCTGTCCAAAGACGCAAAAGTTTGTGAATGAAATCAAAACGGTGGATTATCCGTATGAAATTATTCATCATTGCATAAAAAAGCTATAGCAGCAAAGAACAAATTTAATGCCCACCTGAACATCTTTGTAAGGAACGGGAATGAGACAAAATTGATCAACCTAAAAAAGATATAAACCAGTCTTGTCAGATTAATTGCAGTAAATAATTAATAACGTCATGCAGTAATTACAGAAGGTTATTTGGCTCATTAAAGGATGTACAAAATTAAAAATAGAAAAACTGCATGATTGTTACCAAACAGTTGGAATATTAAAATAGTAGTATGTGGACCAATGGGTAAGGACTACCTGAAATTGCTTATAAAGATCTTCACAAGAAACAAAGATGACAACAATATGCATGCCATGAATGAGAAACATTCTCAAATAAAACAAATAAGAAGTCAAAAAACACAACTGGGTCTAGAAGGGAATTACAACCATAATCACTACTTAAAGTGGCAAAGAAGACAAAGATGTTCAAAACAGAGTTGTTCTCTTGCCCAAGAACTAGTCATCTTAAATGCAGCAACAAGTGACCACCTAGCAACACTGATGCAAATGCGCAAATGCACAGATGGGAACTAGAACAAGAGGCAACAGGTCTAACAAACTCATAGGAAATACATTAATTACCGATGATGATAGAAGAGAGAAATTTTGTACATGGTGAACAGCAGTATATATAGTAATAACAGCAAAATGTCCACCTTTTGGAACATGCAAGCCAGTAGATCATTCTATTTTTATGGAAATGCTCATCTATTTTATCGCATTTGCATCAATAAAATAATTCATAATGCATAAGTTCTACAGAAAACAGGTTATAAAATGGTATTATATATAGGATATAAGAATGACAGGTGCACAGCAAAACGAAAAAAATAAGTGAATACTTCAATAAAAGAAAGGAAAATATGAGAGGATATGTATAAATGATGAGATAACAACTGGTACAAAATAAAGGATATAAGAATAACAGGTGCAGAACCAAAAAAAAGTGAATAGTTGAATAAATGAAAGGAAAATATATCATGAGTGGATATGTGTGTGATTGATGTGTATACCTTTGACAAGCTATCAAAAAGCATATCAAAGAATAGATCAATGCCAACATTTGCAACATCTCCAGATTGTTGCTCACCAAACAAGCTTCCGAACCCCCTAATACCCATATCCTTCTCTGCAACATGGAAACCTTGACCAAGATCTGAATGCTCCTCAATAGCTCTGAGTCTATCCTGCAGATGGAAATATTGAACTACAGATGAAGAACTGAAAAAAAAAAAGTTGGATCAGGGTGCAAAGACAGACTTTTAATGGGTAAGCAAGCCATATTTTGGTTAAATGGGAGGTGGATCTCCATTGTCCATTTTAAATAGGACATTGCAATCACATTCCAGCAAGATAGACAACTCTAGTTATTTTTAAAAATTCCTTCCAAAAGCAGGTTCTGAAAATTCACTAATGTCCAGTGGGTATTCTTCTTTGGAAAAAAAAAAGATTTGCAAAAGCTTTCTGGGATTCTATACAAGATAGATTGGACCTGCAGATTGGCCCCTATACATAATGATAGTTCTTAATTCCTTTTCATGATCTGGAAATATGGAATTTTACGTGACACTCAAGACTGGGTAGGAAATGAATATGTCAGGGTTAATAGGCTCATGTGGAACCCAAGAAAGTAAGGCTGAAGCTACATGCCTACAACTGGGCTAGACAAGATGAGCACTAGTATATAGAGCTACAGTATGATGAACAATGAATAATCTTTGGCCCCAATGATCCAAAGTTTTTGTTACATATATGCTTTAGTTGTTTTAAATACTAACTAGATATTGTAACATCAAAATGCTAGTTTTTGTACATCTGTTCAACTGTACTTATGGTGTTATATGGTGTTGATATTTTGGATCTATATTGACAATGGGAGCAATATTGTTTCTGGAACTAACAGTGAAATGCAGTCCTTTTGATCAGAAAATTTCATGTATAAGTGTATAACGAACTAATACTAACATAGTGTTTACTAAGAGCTGACAGGCATTTCCTAAAGCTGCAGCGAAGCCATTGGTCTTTACAGAAGACATAACACAAAGCAGATTTGGAACTCATTTAGCAAAAGATATATCAAGGGATAATTGCAATACGAAAGACTTATGTTTTTTCTATAAAATGCCCTATACAAATGTATCATAAAGATCAAACATCAGGTGTTGTGAAAGTAGTTAAAGCTACAATTTAGGTCGCTTCATTTTGCCATGGCATCAGGCTAGTCATACAATTGGTGGTCAGGAATGAGGACAAAGGAAGCATCAATAAGCTGAAACCTAGTAAGCATAACATAGATTCCAAAGCATAACACAGAAATACTGATTATTAGGTGTCACCAAGACTGGTTAACTGATCTTATGTAATTACAATAATAAGGACAAACTATCTTTAATGGAAATCTAGCTTATATTTCTGACTAGACTTTCATATTCAATATTATTGCAAATATGCTTTCAGCAACTCTCATCAGATGCTTTGAATGCTGTGACAAGAAAATGGATATAAATAAACAAAATTGGGGGCATTACGGTAGAGCTCACCATTGCAATCTTTGAGAGCAAAGACTTATCAGCGTAGAAGAGGTATACAAAACCTTCTGTGCCTGATCTTCCTACTCTACCTCGCAACTGAGAAGGAAAAACAAAGCAGTGAACTTGTGAATTAGGGAGATGCATCAGAAACAACATGGATAACTAAGGCACATATTACTTTTTAAGTATGATTACAGTCTCATAGAAGGCTAAATAGAGAGGCACAGGCCAGCTCATACCTGTTTAGTTCTTTACAGCTTATTTTGTATTTACAAATAAGCAAAATTCCAGTAAGACAGTCAAACAACTATTAGCAAATGGGCATAGTTCAACAGTCAATCAAATTTATGTGCTCACATATTATAAAATATAAATGTTAAATAACTATGCCATAATGAGGTGCTTGTAGTTTGTTTGTTGGACTGGTGTTTTGGTGTTTACCCCTTCTTGGGTTGTGTTGTTTTCTCTCTCTTATCAATGAAATAAGAGCTTTTGCCTTTGTTTAAAAAAAAATGCCATAAAGAAAAGCTAAGCATATCAGAAAAAGAAAGCCACCTGATACAGCTGTGCAAGCCCAAATAGTTCAGCATACTGGACTATCATTGTGTTGGCATTTGGAATATCTATTCCACTTTCAATGATGTGTGTGCAGACAAGAATTTTGACTTCACCACAAGCAAATTTTTCCATAGCAAGTTGTATGTTCTTTGAAACTTTCTGTGGGAAAAAGAATTGGTAAAAAATTTGATTAGGGAGGAAAAGCACCATCCAACTATGTTAACCTAGCATTATTCCATATAATAGCTAGCAAGTTAAGACAGAGACTTGAATGAAATGGAAGATTGTAAGTTTTACACCAAAAAAAATAGCCATTGATGACCAAACTTAAACAAACTAGCGAAGAACAGGGCCATCCACAAGGTCCAGATAGAGTTTCCTGTTAAATTAGTTTGACCACTAACCAGCCACATAAGGAAATCATCACAATGATATAAGATAAAGTATCATTTATAGAAATTCACATGTTGGACTTCAGCATTTAACACAATGCAGGGTATACAAATAAAAATAGCCTACAATAAAGAATTATGAAATAGCATAGTAAACACAGCTGAAATTTTAGTCAATAAACCTTTCCATGAGCAACAGCCATTGGAACATCTGGAAGAGAGTCCTTGAGAAACTGCAGCACATCGTCTATTGCTGTTGCATAATAAAATAAGTTATTAGACATAAATGCAGGTTTGCAATCTAAATTGTCGAACGACTTTCCATGATATTACAGCTTCTATATGAACAGTAGTAAATTGTTAGTAAACGCATCTGGCAATAGGCTAATTGTTAGAACAATCTATAATCACAAGTCCAACTTACTGAGTACTAAACTGAGATTGAGAATATTCAAAAAAAAAAAATTCAGGTTCAAGCATCATGAGTGTATGTTGTGAACAAACAGTAAAAGAGTCATCTAAAGATAACAAAGTTTCAACCTTTTATTCGAGGAACAACATAGAAAACTTGCCCACCACGTGCCAACTCAAACTTAATAGCTGACAGAGCCCTTTCTTTGCTAAATCCCGACACGTAGGTCCTTACAGCAACTCTTTCTGGAGGCGGTGTAGACATTAAACTGAAATCATACATATACTTGTGTCATGGAAAAAATGAAAGAAATTCAGAGATTGGATGCAACCAAAATAGTGGAGTTCTGGAGTTATGAAGAATAAACTAAATATAAAATCAACAGAATAGCATTATGATCACATTATTGTTGACTAGCTTGTCAGGTATATCCATACAATATTGTTGTTGAATAAGTGTGTTCGCGTTTTGCAAGCTATAATATCAGGAGTCCAAGTTTTCCTTTTCCCTGACAATTGCCAGTCCAAATTCCCGAAATGTCGTTGAAATTTACTATAACATTTATCAGCAAACAACATACCTCATTGAGAACTTCTCACATCATGCAAAAACCGCGCACAAAGCATAAGTCATTTTGCTGAAACAATATCAAGAAGAGCCTACCAGTTCTTGTAATCCTAAAGGGCCATTTTGGGAGACATGAATCCCTAGCCCATAATTCTGGCCCATCCATGGGGACGGGCAGGGAATTCAGTCTTCCCAAAAGGGCGCTGAAGGGAGTCCTATAGAAATCACTGCACCATCACAATTAGTTTATATGAACACCAAGCAAGGACTAAGGTTGAAGGGCTAGCTATGATCCCTCTTTTGATCAAAAATCAAGCAAAAACACAATAACACCAAAATCAATGCATTTTGTAACTCCAGATGCACAACAGTCCTATAAGATATGATAGCAGATGGTTAGAATGAAAGAACAATACCCAAGCACCAAGATTTATGGTTGATTACTACTCATAACCACTGTGCAAGAATTATCTCAAGAAAACAGTGGTAACTATTGCACACGTAATAAATTAGCTCTAGTGGAATTAATTATTACTCATAACCATTGTCCACAAATTATCTCAAGAAAACAGTGGTAACCATTGTACATCTAATAAATTAACTCTAGTGAAATTAACAAATAAAATGACAGCAATATCTCCTCCAACAGAAAACAGAAAAAAAAAAGGTATTATTGCCATCTTACCTGGCATCACGAAAACCAGTCAAAGCAAGATACAGGGTACGTGGGATGGGTGTTGCAGACAGTGTGAGAACATCAACAGAAGCCTTGTATGATGCAATCTTCTCCTTTTGTTGGACACCAAACTTCTGTTAAAAAAACATAAAGTTCGTGAATATATAAACAAAAAAAAAATACATGGCAGATTTTGGTTGCGAGATATTTGTCAAACTTTGTGTCTATCCTAGCATTACTCTATGGAACACTAGATTTAAGTTTTCAGAGAACCATTCATTTGACCTTTAGAAAAATAACAAAAAGTAAGCTTGAAACAATCTAGTATTTTTTGTTTAATATATTCTCAAACAAAAGTTTTCTGTTGCTATCTCTATTCCTTGTAGAAAGCCTTAAATACAATTAACTCATTCTTTTCATTTCTGGAAAATACTACCCAAATTACCATCACTGATGTTATGCATAACAGAGACTATACCCAAAAAAATCAAAAAGAGTAAACATTAATATTTACAAAGAGCACCTGTTCTTCATCCACCACTAGGAGACCAAGATTGTTATATGCCATACGTTCTGTAAGAAGAGCATGAGTTCCAACAATAATTTGCAAATCACCATTCTTTATCTTTGTTATTAGCTCATCTTTTTCTTCTTTGGCCTGTAAAGAAGAAATGTACCAAGTCATGCAAAAGGTAGACACAAAGTGCATCAGTTTAACAGAGAGAATTTAAAGATGTACTAATGCCTTCCTATCTGAGAACCTAAGCCACATGCCAACATATGAACACTATCACTACAAACATTGTTGATCATTACTAGAATCCCTTATTAACTGTCAGAAGAAAAGGTTGGGGAAAGACAAAAGAGACTTCCTTAAAAATAATTTTGCACAGTACTTAATAACATTCAGTGAAACATCAAAAGGTGGAAACAAGATATTATTACTGATTGCACAAGACAAGATATTATTTCATAAGCATCATTTACTTATAGCTAACAACAAAAGGAACATTCATATATTTTTTTCTAGTATTAGATAAGAGCAGCACACTTTCTAGGGTCAAGACTAATACAGTTAAGCAACTAATGCATACAGAAATTTTGTGCAGTAACACAAAAATATTACGAGGAACACAATATTGCTTAGTTGTTAATCAATTGAGGAATACAAAAACTATAAGTAAGAAATGAAAAACACAATGAATTGCCTGGTGGGGCAAATTTGAGTTATGCCATACTATACCTGAGCACCACTAAACATGGCAACCTTTATATCAGGATAATTGGAGAAACGCTCAGACATTACATCATAATGTTGCTTGGCTAGTATTACAGTTGGAGCCAGGACCATAGCTTGAAATCCTGCAGATACAACAATGTATATAGCACGCATTGCAACTTCGGTTTTACCAAACCCAACATCTCCACAGATTAATCTGTCCATTGGTGTTTCCCTTTCAGTCAGATCTTTCTCAACATCTATAAAAGCCTGTCATTACAACGAACTCAATTAAATCCATTAGTGCTATTTTGATCCTATGTATTAGTAAAATAGCGCATGGATTATTTAATCATCTGGGCTCATCAGTTTGCTAATAATTCTTACAAGGAAAGAATAGCAGCAACTTTCTTCTCAAAAAATGCCATCAGAATTTTCAAGTGAATGAAAGAAAGAACAACAGCATTCGATTCAGAGCACACCTGGTTTTGGTCTGGAGTAGGCTCATAAGGAAATTCAGCAGTAAACTGATCCATTTCCACAGGCTTCGGGTACGGAGGCCTTTTCTGCCTCATCCTTTGTAAATATAACTCCATCAAGTTAACTACCATCTTCTGAACAGCAAGCTTCCCTTTCAGTCTCCTCTTCTCCCATGTGGAAGGATCATTCAGTTTGCTTAAATTCCGTGGTCTTTGCTTCTCGTGAGGTCTGCAGAAAACAACAATCTGGATAAATGGTCAACGTGAATTTCTACTTTCCATCATAATCAAAGAGATATGCCCACAACAAAAGATGTAGATCAAAGTATCAAAATGTAAGCGCAAAATTAGCAATTTTTACAATGTTTCTATAAGCAAATTTTCTTGTTCCTTGAATGAGGGCTGAAAGGTGCAGAAAACCTGAAATTCAGGCGGCCATTCAGAGCATGGATCAATTTTGGCAAAATTATTGCACGTCTCAAGTAACACAATTTTCTCCATAATCGCAGCAGGCACTCAATTATGTTTGGGTTAAGTGCTGGGGCATACAGGTTGTATCTGTAGAGCATGCGGGCGGCCTGGTCGACAGCGAGCTTGGCCATGGCGTCGGCGTACTGTATGAACACGTAGTCCACGCCGTCCTCGGCGCTGATGCAGACGAACTTGCCGACGCCGACCTTCTTGTGCACGACGTACTCGCCGGGCTCCAGCTCCCGCGGGTCCACCCGGTGCCCCAGCGAGCTCCCCGCCGCCACCCCTTTCCTCCCTCCCCCGCCTCCCCCTTCCTCCCCGTCCCCGTCGCTCTCCCCCTCCAGAGCCCCCGCCCCGTCCCTGCGCAGCTGGCGCAGCCCCAGCCGCTGCTGCTCCCGGATCATGTGGACGTACGCCTCCGCCTGGGCCGGGTCCACGGACGACGACGCGTCGCGGCGCCGCACCAGCGCGTGGAGGCGGTGGTTGAGCTGCGAGATATCGTCCGGGGCGACGGACGCCGCAGCAGCCGTGGCCGTGGCCGCGGCCACGACGCGCGCGTGGGGAGGAAGCTGGAGGCGGAGGCGGTGGTGGAGGGCGGGGAGCCGTGCCAGGACTGGCGGGCGCAGGAGGAGGGGAGGGTTGGGGTTAGGGTTAGGATTGCGCGGTGGGGCGGCGGCGGCGGCAGCCATGGAGCCGGAGGGGTTAGCGGTAAGAGGTGGTGGTGCTGGTGGTGGAGGGGAGCATGGGGGGTTTAAGCCAAGCCAGCGACGCCGCGAGCGAGTGGATAGTGGAGGCCGCCGGGGAAGGGGAAGGGAGGGAGAAGGGGAGGACGAGATAATTTTGGTGGCTTTGCGTGGACCGGGTGCACGGGGCGGGAGGAGATATTTTTATCTGCTAATCTATATGGGCCTTGGGCCGGTGGACACCCGCCACAGGGTGGTTGGGCCGTTGTGTGGGCACGGCCCACAGGGCGGGGTATGCGTATCGGCGAGTGGGCTGACATGTGGACCCCACCCTCCTCCCTTGGAGGGGGGCGCGTATTACGAATGGAGCGGCGGCTGGGCTGAGTTGATGTTTCGGCCGAAATTACAAAATGAAGTTTCAAAGCAATTTCTTCATCAAATCCATCGGTTGCAAAAGAGAAAAAACAACCTGCTCCAGAAATTATGAAACTAATTTGAAAATATTATTCCCAATATCATAAGGATAATCAGCTGCTCCAGATACCATTTATTATTAGTAGCAGTATGATTCCCATTAACGTGATTTTCAAACGGTCTCCAACGATAAAGGTGATGTCCGCAGCAGCTACAGCATCCGACCAGCCCCAATAACCATAATATTGGCTGAGAAATAACCTAAGGATAATCAGGTGCTGACTGAGCAATTCGAATTTGAAACATTAAAGCCGGTTGAAATTTGACGTCAAAGTTTATCGGTTTTCGTCGTCTCACTGGGGTTCGAAATCCTTCCCCTTCACATTACTCCGTGGTACGCGCGTTAATGGAGGGATGGGACACAGTACAAGAACATCCTGTTTTTTCTTTTCGTGCATTTGATCCCTGCTGTTGATCTATCACATTGACCTGATCCTTTGGCCAACAGGCTACAGCTATATACAATCATAGAAGTAATTTATTATGGGTAAAAAGTTTATAACGGTTTGAAAAAATAAACTACGATAAAACAATTCAAAATTAACCCTCTCCAAAATAAAGTTAGTTTTTAAAATTTAAATTTTCGCAGCGCCTTATAATAAGCTTAAAAGAAGGCAAACGATGGGAGCGATGGTATTGATCGATCTGTATGGTTTCATGCAAGATGATGCCGCTTCTTTTTCTGTTTTAATCCTCCCTCCTCTCCTCTTTTCTGTTTTGATTCATTCTTGGAAATTAGACGAATGCCGCACGCGTATGCAAATATGCCATGGTGTGTTTTGTTTCTGGATCTGACTGGCTTGTTCTTGGCAAGAAACTTCTATGACTGGTTTGTGCTATGACTTAATTCGTGAACCACACCGAATTCCGCATACAATTTCTATCACGCAAATTTCCCGATACACAGGAATTTTTCTGTACAATTCCTCCTACACCACGATTTCAACCTAGTTACAACTCCAGGATTCGAACTCGTGATTACACCAGGATTTGAACTTGTTAGGAAAATCACTCTCCCCCACAGAATCTAGAGATTTTCTAGACATTGTGAAAATTGATATGCTATCTCTGAAGCCTGAGCAATTTGAAAGAAGTATTCCCGGTAACACAAGGATCATCAAATTAAATCTTGCAGCTCACATCGTATGATCAGAGAGACACTCTCTCAAAAGTTTTTTGTTTATTACCATTATTACTTAGCTCCCGCTGGATACATAAGTACAAACACTTCCCAAACACACGCATCGACTTCATAAAACTCTAGCCGACTCAAACGCAAAATTCAAAAAACACTTAAAACAAAGCAAATCTAATTAAAGATTTAAACCAAGCGAAGCACGGATTAAGCAACTAAACAGTTACTCTCTCATAGGCTTCAGCTTCAAGCAGCGGCGGTGTTGGTGTTCTTCCCCAAGACCTCGAGGATCCCCTTCCTGCCCTGCTCGATGCCCGGCGGCTCAACGCCGGCGTCCTTGAGGGTGACCGCCTTCCTGGCCGGGTAGTCGGCGACGCCGGCGCGGAGGGAGCGGTCGTCCTGCACTTGCGCCACCTTGCGGAACAGCGACCGGCCGACGAACCGCTCCGCCTCGTCGAGCGCCATGTCCGGCGCCGCCACCTCAGGCACCGTCTCCCGCTTCTTCTTGTCGAGCCGCACGTTGGGCGCGTACGCCAGCTGCTGCCTCGCGGTGGCCAGGCCCAGCGACACTGACACCGCGATCATCCCCAGCGCCACGTACACCGGCACGTAATCCCCTACCTGCTTCTTGGCCGCGGCGGCCGCCGCGACGGATCGGCCGGGGACAGACACCGCCGGCGTCGACCGCGCCGCCGCGCGGAGGAGGGAGGTGGATCGCGAAGACAATGACATGGCCACGGTTTGTTGGTCGGAGAGATACTAAGCGAGCTTGGTGTTTGGAGTGGAGAGTGGAGTGGTTTGCAACCTGAGATGGGGAAGAAGGGCGGGGACGGCCGCGCTATATTGGGGGGCGCGGCCGCGAAGCGTCTGGAAGGGACGGGAGCGAGGTGGCGCCACCGCGACGCGTGGCGCGAAGGCGGCGCGCCACGGCGTCGCCTGGAAGTGGCTGGAAGGAGACAGGCCATCGGTTAGTTGGGTATGGTGCACGCGTAACTGTATACGTCTACGCTCGCCCGTATGTGTACGAGCGTGTATGTACACAGCCGTGTGCACGTTCATCCAACGACCGATTAATGGCTAGCTTGGGCATCTGTGTGGGTAAAATGGCTGCCCGTATTTTCCATTTTTCCGAAACATACGCTACTATATAATCGGTTTTCACATATACACTACTGTAAAATCGGTTTTCACAGACAGACATATCTAAAAGTCACAGACGGATTAAGATGGGGTCCGCCTATGATAATCCCGATCCAGGGATCACAATGGCCCGTCTGCAGATAACATTACAAGCAGGCCACTACGATACCCATCTACGATAATGTATCTATTATCGCAAGCGGGTCCCTAAGGGGCTCATCTGATATGTCCTCCTAAATATATATTTGCTCAACCTAACCCCTTTTTTCCTAACTCGATGTTTCTCTTTCCAAAATTTACCAAAAGGTTGGGGGAGATTTTAAACTCGGATTTCTTGGGGGATTTGCCTAACAGAGGTTAGAATCATGTTTTTCTACTATATTTATGAAGTTTTCTTTCGATTTTAGAGTTTGGATAGTGTGAATTTTACTTGAGAATTGTGGTTTTTTTACCTAGATGTAACATTTTTATTTGTATTTTACCATGAATTTGAATCAAAATATCTATAGTGCAATAGTATGTCTTAATCCATATGTAAATGATTTTAGTTCTTTTCAACGTAAAATGAGGAGATTTGAATATGCATGTGTGAACTCCTAGATCTATTTGGAGAGAGAAAAAGAGTGGGGATTTTTTTTAAGGAATAGGTGTTTTTTGAATCATTTTTTCCTCAATATTGAATAGCTTTTTTTACTTTTAGATATTTATTTTAAAACTAGATATTAATGTTTGAATGTTTGATATTATTTAAATTTATTTGAATTCTCGTATAGATAGGACATAGATGTACAATACGCCAAGATTTCAGCAGTCGTATATAAAGAAGATTTCGAAATTTATTGAAGCGGCGAAGGCACATGCTTCGACAATGGGTAGAAAGAAAATACATTGTCTGTGTATCGATTGCAAGAATCAGAAAGTGTGGATTGCTCCAGATATAATCAGGTCACACTTAGTGAAGCGTGGATTTGTTGTGGATTATAAGGTTTGGTCCCATCATGGTGAAAATGTCGACCCCTAGAGGAATGGTAATCACGAAGAAAGAGGGGATGGTGACAATTTCATAATAGATATGTCGGAGGATGAAATGATGAACGACTTTAATGACAACACTGATTTCAATCTAGAGGAAATGATATGCCACGCCGAATCGGAAGTGTTGACAGGTTCTATGAGAGGGTTAGATAATTTTGAGTCTTTACAAAAGGTTGCAAAAGATCTATTGTTCGAAGAATCGAAGGGTTGTTCTAAGGAGATAATAGTCTTATAGTCAGTGCTTGAACTACTAAGGTTGAAGGCATGCAATGGATGGTCGGATAGTAGTTTCAATGATTTATTGTCCCTACTAAGTAAGATTCTTCCAAAGCCTAATTACTGCCGGCCAACACATATCAAGCAAAGAAACTCATATGTCCGTTATCACTAGGTGTGCAAAAGATTCATGTATGCGAGAACCACTGTATCCTGTATCGCAAAGAGCACGCAGACTTGGAAAGCTGCCCGACATGTGGAACCAGTCGGTACAAATCGTGTAACGAGTCATGGGATTTTGATAGGCATGAAAATGATTCATCTCCGCACAACAAGAAGAAAATTCCTACCCTGGTAATGTGGTACTAGTGAAAGATTGTGTAAAGTGTTTGTACTTGAACCCTAGGGATGCTGAACTGATAAGATGGCATCATGAGAATCACAAGAATGATGGGAAGCTCCGCCACCCTACCGATGCTCGCCAGTAGAAAAACTTTGATGCAATACACCCAGATTTTGTCTTGGATCCGAGAAATATCAGATTTGCACTGAGTACCGATGGAATGAACCCCTTTGGTGACTTGAGCACCTCGCACAGTACTTAGCCAGTACTAATGACCATGTATCCACCTTCCCCACCATCTCAACCTTTCCCACCACATCCACCTTCCCTACCACCTCAACCTTCCTCACCACATCCACCTTCCCCACCATCGCCACCTTCGCAGTCACCTCGAAGCTCTCCAGCCCCTAAGATGCACATCGAAACTCAAACCCGCACTCCATCTCCACCGTCCGCTTCACCTCGGGCTAAATCTCCAACTCCACTGTCTGCTCCACCTCGGGCCGTTTCATAGAAGATAACCACATACGATCACAAGGCTAAATTAAAAGACGTGGACAAGTTTCTGTTTACGGCCTTCAGAGGTAGAGGCAACCTAGAGAAAGATACAAAACCAGATACAAGCCAGAAATCAGTGCAAAGCGCTAAGGATGAGTTGGAGTTCTGTGCTATTGACAACGTCCCTAAGGAATTCATAAATGGCAGCCTTTTGTTTCAACGCACATCCTGAGGAATTTGTCGTGGCAGATGATTAGGTTGCATGAGTGGTACATGAAGGCTAATAAAGTAGGCCTAAGATGGCTAAGTGTCAGGGTGCCAAAAGATGCTTTCATGGGTGGAGATGGGGGCATATTCTTTATTGATTTCAGGGACATGCACATCGTGTATCGTCTAGAAAAATTGGACGTCAATCTTGTCGGCGCATGGGCCTATAAGTATATATATCAACCAATCTCCTTTCTATACATAATCGACCAGTCTATAATCGACATGGTGCCTAATGTTTTGAACCGTCATGCATGTGTAGGTTACAATTACATGATGCGGACCAAACGAGGGAGCCGATTGGCTACCTTGACCCAACAAGAATTTGCAAGACACAACACACTGTCGACATACGCGACGATTCTGCGGTGCTCAAGAACAAGTCACTGGAAGAGAAGAAGGAGTACATCGAGAAACTCTATGGCGACAAGAATCGCGAAGTGGCGGCATACATTGCACAGGCCATGCTATCTTATCAAGATAAGAGATGCATAATGGCCCCGTACAACTTCAAGTAAGTTCGTAATTTCTTCTGTAAGAACTTTATGAACTATTAACTAAACATATTATTATTTGCTTATAGCAACCACTACATTTTATTCATAATATATCTAAAGGACATACAAGTCATTGTCTGTGATCTGGCCGATTACCCAGAGAATGATTATATGGATTTCCTCGTCCTTTTGAACATGTAAGGAATTTAAATCGTACTAGTATATACCTCCCACCTTCTTCATCTATTTTCTTATACCATGTCAATATAATTTTTCGAATAGCTCACACAGATGGTACATGAAAAAAGGAGGGGCAATAGAACAGAAGAGGGAAAAATTGCTTGTTAGGACAAAGTGGCCGGTAATGACGCAAACTATATATTTTATGTCTCAAAATGATTATTCATATTTAATTTACATTATTTCTACTCCTTGGATAGAGCTACAAACAACCCAAAGGAACTATTCTTTGTGGATATTAAGTGTGCGAGATGATAAGGATCCATGGCAGGTTTATATCATACGTGGATAGTGTATGTACATACTCAATTAAATATGTTAGTACGGACGCACGTATTACTGTTTATATCGTCTCGATTATGTTATTGCTTTTGCAGTTATGTCAACTAACTGGGCCAGCTTAGACGATAAATAAGACAACACTTCTGAATCTCTGTGTCGACTTGTGTCACTTTATCCACCGCGACATATGTAACACACTTGGTCTGTTTTTCGATCCTGAAAGTGCATGTGCGAGGGATGACAAGTACAAAAAAACTTTGAGAGTGGGAAAAAGAACATATGCTTCTTACAAATGTATGAAACAAATATCCGTTCACTGTGTAGACATATTTGTTGTGAATAATTATATTACGAAGCACGTTGTGTAATAATTATTAATTAGTGAATGATAATTAATTATTCATGTTAATTACTGTCTAATGTATGGTGATATCAATTACTAGAGAATGCGTAATATTTGATTTGGAGACAATTTTAAATAATCAATTTATTTATTTATGGAAAAAAACAAAACAGAAAAATATTTCTTTTTCTACGTTTTGAATTAAAACTGCAGGCGGACGTCTTAACCAGACCGCTTGCGATAATCAATTATCGCAGGCGGGTTCCTTAACTGATCTGCCTGCGAAGATCAGTTATCACAGGCTGTTACGCCGCCCACCTGTGATAATTGATCTTCGCAGGCGGTGGCAGACCCGCTTGAGAAAAGGGGTATTTTCACATACCCCTTCTCCCAGAAGGGCCGGGCATCCGCCTGTAAAAACCCGTTATACCCGTATGGGAAAACAGATTCTGCACTAGTGATTGAACATACGCAGCAGTTCATAGACACGTCCACAGTCGCTCGTATTAACCTATACATGTACACCCTAATCTTATTACCACTTCTATGAGGCTAGACAGACATATATGGATTATTTAATCCCTGTGTCCAATAATACTACTATCTTTGGCATTTGAATTTATCTCAAAATACTACTACTTCTTCACCTATCAACCAATCACAATCATCCCTCCATTAATTTTTTTCACCTACCTTCTCATCTCAACCAATCACAACCACTCCTCACTCTAACATTAATTTTCTCAAAAAATGAAAAAACCCTACTACTATGGAATAGAGGGAGTATAAAACATAAAAATTGCCACTAACTGAATAGGTGAATAGCAAAGCGAGTACAATTAAATTTATATGTATCTACGACTTATCAAGATGATCAATCACATCTTAAGAAAGCGTTTATCCCTCGTGTTGGGGTCTAATTTATGAATAACCTGAGCTAACATGATCACCTCTTTTCCTAATTGTGGAATTGAATTGATCTAATGACCTTTTATGAAGCCATCGAATTTGCCTTCTTGTTGTTCTCCTTTTGCTTCTTGTTCTATTGTCAGTGTAGATGTACAACGCTGGTAGAGGTACCAGTGCCTCCGGCTTGATGTGCTAGGGTCACCGGCGCGGTGCAGCGTGTCAACGGCCTATCGGTCGGCTCTAGTGAAACTACAAATTGCAGAGGTAGGATGCTACTAGTAAAATTTAGTTGGCATTTCTCTCTCAAAATGAAATTTGAGTTAATTTAAGTTGAACTAGGTGCACTAGGGATTATCTATGGGTCGGCTTTCGTCCATCCCTAATTATATTAATGTGATTCTATTGAGCTTACACATGATTGCAATGCTTCTAATCCATAATGTACCATCTAAATGGGCAATGGTGTTTTTTCCTCCCAGAAAATATATGCAATGAATTTTGTGGAAGTCCAGGCACCAGGATATATGGAAAAGTAAGTGTACAATAAAAATTAAAGTTTTTGGATGGTTATTGCTTATTGATTGTTTGAATACAAGAAAAATGCTTGATAGGAAGAAATGTGCACCTGAAAGAAGTGACCTGATATGTGTTCTATGCAGTCAAGGCTTGAGAGACACTTATATGCACCTCTTATTTTAGTGTCCTTTCAGCATAGAATGTTGAAAATAATTTGCACATAAATTAGGGAGCGACTAGGCGTCGGACATCCAATGTTTTGCAAAACGTCAGATAGTGTTGCACTGTATTGTTGAGAAATATTTCACATGTTTCACCACTCGATGAAAAATATTTCGTTACTTGGTAAAAAAAGTTTCAAACAGAGATGCACCATTGAAAAAAGTTAATTACAACTACTATATGCAACATCGAAGAAAACACAGCGTACATCATATGAAACATCCCGATTAAAGAGGGTGAAACACTCAAATACATTGAAGTGCAACAAGATGAAATAATAGATTGCAACATGCCTACCATTTGCTTTCTTCCTATACTCCGGTGGCCGGATCCGCCTTCTTCCTCTACTCTATTGGCCGGTTCTATCTTCTTCCTCTACTCTAGTGGCTAGATCCATCCTCTTCCTCTACTCCGGGGCCGGATCCACCAAAGAGCACTCCATTTCTTCCAAAACCATGCTTCCCCCACCTTTTCTTCCAGCACTTCAGTGCTGCGCCGACGATGGCTTCTGGCAAAGGAAGCACGCTCCTCCTCATGCTAACCATCCTCTCCCACATATCCTCCTCCCTTTCCTTCTTGTGCGGCCCAACCACCAACCCCGCGCTTGCCTCCTTCTATGTGCCACGGATCTCAACAACAGTGGTGGTGATGGCGTTGAAGGTCGCTAGCTAACTGTCATGCCCAGAAATTCACCAACTTCCAAAGAAAATTTATGCATTAAATCTCTATCAAGGAATTAGCCAGGGTACACAAACTGACAATTTGATAAACATAACCAAGCCGAAATAACGTTACGTACTTATACAAGAGGCCCTTAGTCCTCTCAAGGAAAAATCTACAATGAAAAGACTATCTAGTGAAGCTTCAACATCACGCCCACAGGTAGCTCAACTAGGGTATATGCCAGGTCTCTAAGTCCACCTTTTCCAACAAAATGCTTTCTCTGATGATGGTAATTAAGCAAGACTGAGTAACACCCACCATACTTAACAAGTCACACTTGAAATGCAATGTAATGCAACAAGAGTTCAAAACAGACATAATAAGGCTATTTTGCATAAATGGCATTTAAACAGGCATTTAAGAAATCATAAAACAGTTAAGTATTTAAGCAATATTAAACAACACTGAACAACCTTTCCTGGCTAAATAGGCTCATTCTCCATATCCGGAGATTAACCAAACCACCTCTCCATACCTAGAGATTCCATGTAAAGCAAATTATTCCAAATTAACCATTATTGATCAGTGTGGGATTAATCATGAAAAACATTGCTAGGTTCACCCATAACTGCAGGTAGGCTATTCGAATAGTTTTACTCTGATCAGAGGTGTACAAAATTTACACACAAGACACAAAACATTGACATGTCACCTTGCCATGCCTGACAAGTTACCATGCAAAGAATTGTGACAAGACCCATCGCATAACATAACCCACTGTAGTTGCACCTTACACGAGTTTCTCGTCTTCCTCGAAGGTATCATCCAGGACTTATTACCGCCACATCACAATCTGGTGCCCCACATTGGATCGTGCTATACAACTAGTCAAGCCGTTGCCCATTCTGCCTGTGGTTAGCATGGTAAATGCTTCACAATAGTAGCTCTTGAAGCTGTCCTTAATTGTTATAAGCACGACCAGCAAAACTATGTGCTCACAACCCACCATTAGTCAAGTTTCAGTTGGAATATTAATTAACCAACCACGACCAGCCGTCATGAGCTACAAATGATTATCCATGATTAACTGAGAGATGAATTATATGTTATCCCGCATGAAATGATACTAGTGTTTCTAAGCATGGCTAAGCAAAACCTAGTTAATCTAGCCAAACCAATATATAAGATCATGGTTAGTCAAATTATATCCCGAAGTTATCAAGGTAAAGGTAACAATAACAATAATGGCCATAATCAAAAGATATAGGAATATAATAACCCAATAATAATGTGACATTCAAAACTACATGCAATAATGTTAAAACAAAATAATTTTCACACATGGATTAGTATGCTCAAGGATATTGTTGTGTGACTTGCATTGCTCCTTCAAATAATCTTCTGAAATGCTTTCCTCGAACTTGCGATCCTTCGAAACGACCAAAAACTATACTTTACACACAAAATGAGGAAAAAATAATAAAAACCAAATAAAAAATACATGAAAAATAAACAAACATGTCGATCTTGATTTTAGATGAATTTTGAGACTTGAACAACATCATTCCGAGTTCGTATGAATTAGTTATGAATTTAACAAATTTAATCGAATTAAAGACTATTTAAAAGGATTAAATAGATTTATTGCATCATATTTAATTATTTTTTGTTGAAAAAAGGGATTATGACATCAGCCCCAGGGAGAGAGGAGGAAACCGAGTCACTGACATACGGGACCCATATGTCATAGAGGGAGGGGAGATAGGTCTACGGTGGACTAGGTTCACCGAGGAAGTCTACGGTTTTGGACGGCTCAGATTTGATTGGATTGAGATGGACGGCTA
Source organism: Oryza meyeriana var. granulata (assembly GCA_003991445.1). Classification (NCBI taxonomy): domain Eukaryota; kingdom Viridiplantae; phylum Streptophyta; class Magnoliopsida; order Poales; family Poaceae; genus Oryza; species Oryza meyeriana. Next base: position 151,524 of record RYFJ01000424.1, on the reverse strand, counting down.
GGATTGATGGGTAAAGGAGATCAACGGCCAATATATTAGATCTAAAGCGATCCGATGGCTCGGATTGAATCAAGGGCGATGAACGGCTGAGATTGGATCTTGGGAGGTTGGATGGCCAGGATTTGACCCGATCGGATCAGCCACACGAGTCGCCACGCCAGCTCCCATGTGGGTGCCACACGGTACAAGGAAGAGGAGGTAGTGGCTAACTGGACGATGATTGGGACTACCACATCGGCACGAGGTCGTCGGAGTGGAGTGGCGGCTTAGCATCGACGGTTGCCGGCGAACAGCGGCACTCCAACGGACGATGAGGGTATCAGGACATAGAGGAGGACAAGGCGGTCTCACCTAGTGCTTGCGCTACAGAAAACGGTGACAAGAGACCACCGGCAATGAGCTTCCAGTGGCAGAGAGCGCCAGCTTCATGGCAGCAAACGGCTTCCGGTGATCTTCAGCGACAGAGAGATGGCGGCCAAGGTCCTCTCTTCACTATGGTGCCGACGATGGTGGCAGCGACGAAACCGAGGTAGGGCTTTGCAGCGACTTCAACTGCAGCGAGACGAGAGAGAGGGGATGTTTTTTATAGCACAAGGAGGTAGAGTCTAGTCCAATACGATCGGGCGACACGACTGAAAGGGATGGCTGTGGCGGCGATTGGATAAGGGCTCGAGTCCGAGCTCGATACAGCGCCGTCCACTCGGGTTCTGGGCGAAAAGAAAGAGGATGGTTAGGGGATAAATTCCCCTCAACCAATTTGAGAAGTCTACGGGCGCGACAATCAGATTCTGCAGCAAAACAGAGTTGAGCGGCGTCGGGCTTCGACCGGTCTCTGAACTGAGGAGGACGACAACCCTGACAACCGGGGTCCACATGGTAGCAGCATAGAGAGAAAGCGCGAGGGAGCTGGCTGGGCTGGCGAGCTAGGCCGGCAATGGCTTGGACCAGGGAAAAGAAAGGAGATGCAAAGGGCTGAAGCTGGAGGGAAAAAAGAAACAGGGCCAGAATTGGCCCAAGGCCTTGGAGGGGGTTTATTTTGTAGTTTTAAAATTAGTTCTTTTGCTCTGAAAATTCCTCAAAAATTCTAGAGGCTGTTATTTAGCATGGAGAATTTATTAAAAATAAATCCAACCATAATTTATTAGGGAAAATCTTGTTTTTCCCACCTTAACATTATTGGTTAAGGATTTTTCTTTTTTTAACTTCATTGCTAAATTGATCTTCCATTTATTAAAACACTATTTTAGGCTTAAATAAATTCCAAGAGGAATCCTAGAATTACTAGAGCCCTCCAAGCATTTAACAAATATTTTATCTAGCCCCTTTTAAATGTTGGAGTTTTGAAAAGATTTTATTTAAACACTTTCACACACTTTAAGGTTTTTTGGTAAATTGATTGATACAAAACTATTTTATTAAAATGTGATTTTCAGGGTGTGACATACCCACCCCCTACAAAAAATCTCATCCTAAGATTTGGAACGGCTAGCAAGAAAGATAGGTAGGTCTGGTCTTCAAATCTTTCTTCATGACAATCTTCTCTTATGACAGCTCCTTGAAGTCGACTCTGAACTTAGTGTTTACCACCCGCTTTAAGCATTTTGAGTTCCTTCGCTTAGTGAATCCATTCTGTAAGGTATTCCTTATATTACCCCTCTATTCATTCTATCACATCTTCCACTCGACCATCCAATCATATACCTGAAACAACTACTTCTTTCTAGAGAATTGATTACTTTGTGTAGTCCCTCTTTTCCACCTAAACTTGAGTGATTCAAGGATCCTTTGGAGACCGATCCCACATGTATCCAATGCTAGACTTGCGTCTTAATTCACTATATCTTTACTCAATTATGTAAACCCTCTCCACCAATCCCTCTAAATCACCCACTGTGGACCAAAACTTACTTATTCCAACTGCAGGCACCAAAACCTATGCCCAATGCTCATGCTAACAGCATTTAGTCCTACTGATCTTTTCCACTAATCCAATTATTGGGGTTATGTACACAAATTTTCATCTGAATTCCTAAGAGCCTTATCATTGGCCTTACTGAAATTCTTGTTCCCTTGTCACAAATTCTACTTAATCCACTTTCACACTTCCCTTCCTCGTGTGGATGCAACCATTAGATTATTTATCAATCAACTTTCTACCTATCCTTTCTCATAGGGTCCTTTATCATCTTCATACTTCAGATTCACATAGTAGTGATGGAGATATTCATCTGTCATCTTCCATGATACTTCGAAGTGATTTGTCAAAACTACACCAACTGTTTCGAGGCACATAACTTCCCAAATCTGTCTTTTCGGGTGAGGCATACATTCTTGCAATCTTGTGCACCATCTCAAAAATCCTTTCTTTAGGTTTCTGCCTATATTGACATCCTTTCTTCAGGTTTCTGCCTGTTCCAACATTCCCAACCGACTTGATATGCAAGAAATTCTTGGGTCCTGACATTCCAGCCAAATCTCCTGAAATCCCTTAGATCAAGTCTTGAACCAAGGGTTACCAAACTTATACCTTGTCCCAATTTCTCTTATGGTGATGTTTCCACTAGGCTTCAAAGCCGTCTTCCAAACTTTCGGTCTTCATCCATGTAGCAAGTAATCTCACCATCTCATCCCAAATATCTTCTGATAGTTTCCTTTGTTATATGAAGTCATCCCTTGATTCCATCCTTTTGCGGTGTGGAGATTCCATTATCTGCTAACCTACCTTGATTGTTTCTGAAAAGTGATCCAAGAATGACTCCGTCATACTAAACACTTCTGCTTGCACTTTAACTTAGTCTCTCTTTGATCTTGCATAACCCCCATACAACTCATACTCAACCAAGTACATCCAATTTCCTTCACAATCTTTGTTATGGTTGAACTTCTTGAAGCTGGAATCTCTTCTGGCATAACTTCCATTCTTGTTTCCTCTTTGCTACTATCTCAGTCTTATGACGATTCTTTTATGACGTGTTTTCCTTAAAAAAAACTTCCTTGTCTTGATCCAGGAATAGCCATTTGCTTTTCCCTGTAACTATTATTAACTGAAGGGAAAGGGTGATATCCCAAGACATTTGATGCTTCTTGTTTAACACAACTTTTTCCAAAGTATCTGAACTCGAACAAATACAACAAACTAAACTTCAATTGGAATGGTCACGTTTCTTCTTTCCTCGAATGCTTGAACATTGTGATATGACTTGAAGGTATTCTCCAACCGCGATCCCTTGTAACCTGTCTATCCTTAAGATTCCTATTTGACCATAAACCGGTGGTAAAAGTGGATAGGCAATTAACACCTCTGTCTTCAAATAACAATTTCCTTTGCTTGCATCTTAAAACCCTTACATCTAATATCCTCAATTGAAAGTCCTCGGGTAGGTTTTTTTTAACAAGAAATTTCCCTTATAAAACATCCATCCACCCATTGATCTTGTTCCCAAAAGCGCAAGAGATCGGAAAAATATACACGATGTGTCCAACTTGCCTCTGCCAAGTATATGTCCAGTACATAAGTCCTTTAAAATATGTAATCGCTCTTTCATTCTTGTCAACCGAAATCAGTAGTTTTGAACCTTCCTTGTTTGATATCGTAGATCCATAATGCTGACAGCGCATTTAATTGTTATGAGGTACAGAAGAAATTTCCTTGTAGAGGCGTTGCTATGGTTATCATCTCTTTCGGCAATCATCCTGTTCCAGTGGTAGCCATGCTACTATCATCATAAATGCTTCTAGTTCTTTTTCTTTTCTCATAACTCTTTCTTTTCTCATATCCTAGTCTGAATCTTCGTTAATCATTGTGAGTGACAATGGTTTCTTTCTATTTCCTTCCTTCGATATCTTGATTCACAGTTGTTGAATTCTGAAAAGTCCTTGAACTTTAGTGTCTTCTGCCTTTGTTATTTAGCAGTTGTAGGTTAGTTGTAATTCCCATTCACTGTCTCCTTGTATCCATATATCCCAACCGACGTTTGTTTTGACTGATTTTGGAAGAGAAGAAAATCCCCGAATGAGAGCAGAACACGGTTAAACATACTTTGATCATCGATTAGGTGGAATCCAATAACACCATTTCCTTCAACCATACCACACGTAATATTGTCTGGCTGATGGGAGAGGCTAGTGGTACAGAGATCAAGAAAGATAGAGAAATAGGACACTTTTAACTAACGCTTTAACTTTTATTGATCTATAGTGAGTTTAGCACTACTCTTACACTACAAAGCTTAGTATAGTTATATCCCAAAATGGATATGCACCATACACTACTCCAACACACAACAAGTAAACTTACAAGCCAACTATCACAAGCAAGCAAACCAACTCTATCAAGCAAACTAACACAACACACTACTACTAGATATTACTCTTCTTGAGGGATGGGCTTAGGTGCTGCCAAGGTTTTGCGAGAACTTCTTTGACTTTTTGGCTGACTTGACACCTTCTCGACTGGCTCCTCCTCATCGGAAGTGGCTCTTAGTGCTCCCATGTAAGGGTGCTTTACTTCCTTTTGGACATCCCCATCTTTTTCTAAATCCGTAGAAGGTCCTCCTTTTAGTTCCTTTAGTTCTGCCTCCAGTTCCTGAATTCATTTCCGTCGTAGATCATGAGTTTGATTCGTCAAACTACTCAACTTGCTTCTGTAACTTGGCCAACTTCTTTTGCTGAGAATGTATCTAAATTCTGGTCCTTCCTTTGGAATTGGTGTGGAGATCGTCGAGAGCATGCAACATTGTCCTCATGTGCACTATTGTCATATTTTCTTCATCCCAAGTGTTAATACAACTATCCTGCAAACCTGACCAGCTGTGCGAAGGGTGATAATGATAGACTGTATTCTTCAGACATTCCCCAAAACGATGACGGAGATGACACAAAGCTTCGTAAGCAAGTTCTTCACAAGCAGAAAGGAAATGATCGACTTCAGCAGTAAAAGTAAGCCGAGAAAGTTCTTCTTTGTTGGAAGTGAGAGTCACTGTAGCCTTGCAGTAAAAAACAATTCCATCTCGAGTGGTCACTTCCTGGTACTGTGGTGGAAACTCATACCCAATGTCCAGTGCCATGTAGTTAAGCTAACTTGTAAATCCATTGTTTCCATGATACTCAAATTCTCGACTTGCCATCTACAACAAGATGACAATTAGCAAACTCTTGTGTCGTACTAAGCTGAGAGGGTAGGGTGAAACTTAAAAGACATTTTTAATAGGAGGTAAGAAAAGAAAAAAATGCACATAAGGTTTTCCAAAAATATGTCCTTAGGGGTTTGACCATTTCACTTATCCTACAGTAAAGATTGGCTCTGATACCAACTTGTCACGCCCGGAAATTCACCAACTTCCAAAGCAAATTTGTGCATTAAATCCATGACTAGGAATCAGTCAGGGTACACAAACTGACAATTTGATAAACATAACCAAACCGAAATAATGTTAAGTACTTACACAAGAGGGGATGCTTTTTATAGCACAAGGAGGTAGAGTCCGGGCCGAATACGACCGGGCGACATGGCAGACAGGGATGGCAGTGGCGGTGATTGAATAAGTGAATAAGTGCTCAAGTGCGAGCTCGATATGGCACCGTCCACTTCGGTTCTTGGGGGAAAAGAAAGAGAAAGGTTAGGGGATAAATTCCCCTCAACCAATTTGAGGAGTTCGCGGGCACAACGGTCGGATTCCGCTGCGAAACAGAGTCGAGTTACGTCGGGCTTTGGCCGGTCTCCGAACTAAGGAGGACGACGACCCTGACAGCCAGGGCCCACATGGCAGCGGCACAGAGAGAGAGAGAGAGCGCGTGGGAGCTGGCTCAGCTAGTGAGCTAGACTGGCAATGGCTTGGGCCGCCTTGGGTCGGGGAAAAGAAAAGAGAGGAAAAGGGATGAAGGTTGAGGGAAAAGAAGAACTGGGCCAGAATTGGCCAAAGGCCTTGGAGGGGGTTTTATTTTGTTTTCCAATTTCAATAAATGCTGAAATGATGTTTGTGGCTTTAAAATTAGTTCTTTTGCTCTAAAAATTCCCCAAAAATTCCAGAGGCTGTTATTTAACATGGAGAATTTATTAAAAATAAATACAACCATGATTTATTAGGGAAAATCTTATTTTTCCCACCTTAACTTTATAGGTTAAGGATTTTTCTTCTTTAACTTAATTGCTAAATTGATCTTCCATTTATTAAAACACTCTTTTAGGCTTAAATAATTCCAAGAGGAATCCTGGAATTACTAGAGCCCTCCAAGCATTTAACAAAAATTTTATCTAGCCCCTTTTAAATGTTGGAGTTTTGAAAAGCTTTTATCCAAACACTTTCACACACTTTAAGGATTTTTTGGTAAATTGGTTTACAAAAAACTATTTTATTAAAATGTTATTTTCAGGGACACTAACTGTGCTCTGCGTCGTAAAGAGGAGGAGATGTGAAGGGAGGAAATGGGGGAGGGGAGAAGAAAGGTGGAGATGGAGGAGCGGAGGGGCGTCTGACGTAAACGCAAGCATCGAACTCCCGAATCCAATCATTTTCACATAAATTGGGATACAAATGTTGATCTAGGGACAATGCTACAAAACAGCTAGAAATGCTTACCACACTTCCCTTTTTTTTACCAAGCCCACACTTCCCCTTTTGTGGAAAAGGTTTTGTATACGGCTTGGCATATTTGGAAGCAAAAGAATGGTTTAAACTTCCAACATATTTTACCTTCAGTGTAAGCCTGGAGTCATCTTTTTAAAAGTGGTACCATATAGACTTAGTCTCTCACAAAAAGTTGTGCTACGATCCTAGATTAATACTTTGTAGTTTTATTATGGGTTATTAATAAAATTTCTTAATTGCGGGGGCTTCTCCTACAGTGGTTTGTAAAAAAATATCATCTAAGTCCATCACTTTAGCCTCTTCTAGTATACCAGATTAGATTAAACTTGTAAAGTAAATAATTTTAAAGGTTGCGAGATAAATAGTGAGTAAGAAGTTAAGGAATTTATTTTGGACAAATAAAATAGTTAAGGTGCTTTGATATTGTTTTGGCATGCACTAATACCGTATTGCATTATCCATCAAGGAACTTGCCATCAAGGAGAACAACATTGAACGTAACTACTTTCAAGTGAAATAAGCACAACAATAAAATAGAAATGAGTTAATACTAGATTAAATTGAGTAACTGGCTAAATACTACTTTCAACTTCTCAAGTTAATATAAACTAGAGAGAACTAGATGATGCCCTGCACTTTCCTACAGAATATATAGATGAATATATGTTAAATATTATAGAAATGATGGATGGATATATGTTAAAATATTCTGAAAATGATGCGGAATGATGATTTAACATGTTTGCATATTGAGCTCTAGAATACAATAAATTGTAGATGATGTGACATGCTTGCATGAGCTTTAAGTGTAATAATTGCTAACGGATGATGATGTGGCGTGTTTGCATGTTAAGCTTCAGGGTGTAATAATTGCTAGTGGGTTGTAATTATATAAAAGGTATAGATAACATGCAAAAGTTTTGTTAGGGCATGTTTAACCCTATGACAGCGTGCACTAGTATAGTCCATTAACATCCATGTCGTAAAACACCCACTCAAAATGTGGTATATATCTTTGTGTCTCTTCCTACTCTCTTATACATATCAACTAGTAAGTGTGCACGTGGAATCCACGTGACAATAAAAATATAGTCACCACAAATATTGCAAACATGAGCAGCTCTCAAATTATGAGGTATCAATCGAGAAGCAATCTCTTCGTTACTAGATGATACCCCGCGCATTGTTGTTGGATATTTTGAATAACTTTAGTAAAAATACATACTTGATAGGGGTTTGAACTTATTGCATCAGCACTAGTATCTGTTTTTTGCAAATACATAAGGATATATTGTATAATAATAACAAAAGAAAAGCTAAATAACAAAGTAGTTATGAATCCAATTAATCCATAAACCGCCAAGAACAGAAAAATTGTTGGTCTATGATGATGTCGTTGATGATTACTCCTTGGTGAACAAATTAGGTTGGATGTAGCGGAGTAGATCCATACTTTATGAATTACAATTGATCATCACATAAAAGAACTCTAGACCAAATAGTTCAAATGGAAAAAATAAGCTACCATTTGCAAGGTAATTCACTTACAAATTTTAAAAAATCACCAAGTTAATAAAAATGGTTACAGTGTAAAATGTAAAGACATATCTACCTACAATAACATGATCTATGATCGACAGTGCTACATGTCCTCAGGCTTACTTTTTCTAAGTAATGGGAAAGAGGATTGAATGCCACTGAAAGACTCTACACAAAATGAATGCCAAATAATGCAGAAGGTTTCACAGCGGCAACGATTAGCAATGGAGTTGCAGGCTGGACTTAGCTACATAGTGGCAATGGAGATAAAACAACAATATAATATATGTAAAGGAACCCAAAATGAAAAAGGAACCAATGCAATTTTGTGTGTGTTATGAGAGTATTTGAAAATACCAGCTGCCTTGCATGTGACATAGAACATCAGACCCATAGAAACAAAACATGACATGCCAAGACTGTTCCCTTTAGGTCCGTCTTATATTGGCACATCAACCTAGTAATGGAGACTGGAGAGAGTGTTGGACTGCTTGGCTTCTTGATCAACAATTTCTTTGATCATTATATGGAACAATGGATGCCATATTATTCGATTTTATAAACATAAAGTTGTTGATAGATTGGTACCCGATCGTAGTATTCGTGTATATATGGTGTATTTGTGTACATAGGGTACAATTGATATGAGGATGCAAACGAAGGTGTAGCTAGAGCAAGGGAGATAATGATTTTTATACAGGTTCGGGCCCCTTGGAAGGTAATAGCCCTACTCCTGTTTGGCCGGGAGGCCGGTGTTTTCTACCATATCAATCTCATGAGTACAAAGTATGGAGAAAAACCCTAACCTAGTCTGCCACTATATCAGCGTAGAGCTCTGGTATGGTGGTTGGTGGCAAGCCATTGTCGACTTCCCCGGATTTTGACTCGACGAGATTGGAAGGGTGGCTTATATTGTTTCTCCTTGAATTCTCATCTGTCCCTCTCCTCTCTTGGGAGGCCTTGTACCCTCATGTGCTCCCTTGTCCAAGTAGAATAGAAAGGCAAGTTAGGATATGATCCAGGCAGTCCTGGTTGGGCCCAAAGAGGACTATGTCTCTCTTTCCTTATCGGGGACTCTTTTCTTATCTGTTTAGGATTCTATCCATATATATATCGTTTTGTTTCCGTATAGGACTTGGTATGTGGTATTCCTCCGAGGTATGTGCACGTATGTGGGGTATCTCATATTTAGTACATTAACAGTAGCCCCCGAACTCTATGCAAATATATCCCACGTTGTCTGTACCACCCCAAGGAGCCACCTTATTAGAATATAGAACATGATCGGTGCTACCTCCGATCACGTTAAGCCCATACAACGTGGTCCTTTCATCCGGGTGGTTAATATGTGCAGTCAGTTTTTGGTATTTGGATAGAGTTCAGAACTTTGTCCGTGTAAATGCGTGCATAAAATCTTAGCGAAGTATCCATTTATTTTGTCTATTCTTTCCTTCACCTAAAATACTCGAACAAACTTGTCAGAAAACATTTAAGCCCCCAAGCAATGTTGGGTAGCTCAATACATAAGCAAGTAAATGCATATGCAAAACACTTAATATAAATTTTGTACACATGTGTATTTGTTTGGTACTGTAAACTTATACTTTCTCTTGTCTTGACTAGAATAAGGTTGTCTTCTATCAAGACTCTGCCCTTTTCCGGTTCAAAGACAAAAATTTCATGCTTACAAGTGTTTGGACAATATATCCCCTAGCCCCCAAACTTTCTAGTCGGTAAAGCTTGTTTCCAACTAGGTAGTCTAAGAAACAAAATAAACACCGGCAAAATTGAACTCCCTAAAGGTGTTATAAAGACTTGGAGACGCTAAAGCACCCTAGCCTTGGACTGCTCGGCTAGTCAGAGCGATATACGAGCAGTCCAAAGAACATATATGATAGAAAAAAGTGAGGGGCATGGAAGGGATAGAGTGAAAATTTAGGGGCATCCAGGGAATTCTCTAACTTAGAAACTATGATCATCTGAGTACCCTATGAGCAGTTGGCAAACACTCGCAGGCGCTAGACTTTGTGGAGGATCATTTGGAGCATGGTGTCCATAAGTGACACCATTAGGGAGGAAGATCTACCACGACTTCGTGCAATTTCCTACGGCCATCGTACGATTGCTGATGCTAACATACGCGCTGCTTGTTGTTGCGCAGCCAGGTGTAGATATGCCTGGTAGTTCGACTATTGTTGTGCAGGTGGATGATGGGGTGCGCTCGCAAATCAATGCACGGTTGCTTGCAACAGTAGCTAGTGCATTCGACCTTCCTCATGCTGTTGGAGGAGGCAACCCAATTGTTTTATAATGTTCCAAAATTGGTTCTAGACTGGTAAAATAATATAAATAGGAAAACAACTAGTAAAGTAGATATTTTTAGAAAGGGTGTGGAAGCACATAGATATTTTTTGGAAGAGTACAGAAGCTCTAGATTGAAGGCCAGGATCCTGACACTTTCAAAGATCCAATGGCCATGTAGTCCTGTAAATATAATAGGTTCTCCCTTGCCATGCTATGAGAAGGTATGGAGCATGAGCATGTGAGTTATATAGGCATCTTGAGAAGTGTGTACTTTTTTTACGGAAAAAGAGGTTCCTACTACATTATATATGAAATATATATTAACAAATATTTACAAGTGAAAAGTGTAGAATGTAGAATCATCTTAAGACAAAGTATCTAGCCATGATTTCCAAGAGGATATATTTACTTCCTTTACGCTAATCAAATGTAGAGCGAAATCCTCCTTAAATTTCTTCTTGCAAATATTAAAAAATGGCTGCACAAATAATTGTGTATTTTTTTTGTGTCTATACGTTCCAAGCTGCAATTACTACCACTTCTAAAAAAGCCTTTGAAATTGTCCTCTGGTATGCAGTACCATATTCATGAAATTAAAATTGAGAATTATGTACTCTTTGTAGTTCTTGTCTAAATAGAAGTGTTCCTTTGCAAGTCTTCTAGTCAGACCATATAACTTGGTCGTAGTACTTTGGATGTGATTCAACGTAAGTGGCTTGGTCATCTAGAATCACAAGCCTTGCGTTCAACGTGAGTGAATTAGCAAATTGGAATCATAGTGGTATAGCTTCAAAGTGAGTGGCTCAGCCACCCGAAAACATACTAAGCAGTAAGAAGAAAGGTTAAACCGGCAAAGGTGTAGCTCCTGTCATGTGTAGCTCATCTAGAGTTAGTTGCCTGTCAGTGTTACGACCACCAAAATTTTAATACAGAATGAGGTGCTCGCTTTTGATTTCAGCTCAACAACCTTGGCATCTAAGCTGAACTGCTTATGCCCCTACCGTCTCCCATTAATGTCACAATATCACACGGTGTGAACCATTAGATGATGCTTGAGTACTCTTCTAGTACTTAAAGGATCATGTGATTCAAGATGGTTGGGTGGTTGATGACTTAGAACTTGTTGGATTTGTTGAACTTGTAGAAGCTAGAGATGAGCTTCTTGCGTGATAAACTCACTATTGATGTCGATTTTAATGTAGCAATGAACAACGTGTTAAACTTTCTGAGAAATCACAACTTCCAAAGGAGTTTGGATCACCTCTACTGGTGGCTTTTTTTTTTCTTGTAGAGAAGGAGTTTGGATCACCTCTACTTGTGGCTTCTTTTTCTGGTAGAGAAGGAACTTGTGGTGAATTGCTTGTTTCCGATCGAGCTGACCTACCCCTGTTTTAAGACTAAGTTTTAAGACTATATGTTGAGGAGTAGTGACTCCTATGGTCTAACACTTTTCTCTCATATGCAGGTGTTATTAAAGATCAGGTTGTGGAGTTAATCAAGTGAACCGCATATGCCATACAAGATTATTCAAAACTATTTACATCGAGTTTTACATATTCTTCACACGACGTGTTTGTCATACATTATGCACAACAGCACAAGTGTTCTGACCTAACCTCTTGCTTATGCACATCTTGATACGGAATTGATAGTCTCCTGTATATATACAAAGTTTTGTAGATGTTTATAGATAGTCTCCTCATCGTAAAAAAATTGTATATGCATATTCTTCATATGGAATATATAGTCTACTGTATATAGTACAACAATATGCATAAGTGTTTTCAAATACTCTTTGTTGTTTGTTGTCAATGCAAGATGAATTTTTTTATAACTGCATTATCCACACATGCGCATGTGTATGTGTCCAATTTATATTATTTGAGTTAGAGAAAGTTATGTATGCAATTTTTAAGAATTTTTTAGTAACAACTTTTGGCATATGCATTTAAACATGCTATAACACGTTGACCGCTACATCATAACCACAAAAAAACTAGATTTAAAGTGAAGCTAGGCAAGAAATCCAAGCGTTTGATGTCACAATTTAATACAAAATCAGCAAAAGGTGAAAACAAGTAAGGGCATCGTGAGAAAGCATGCCCCACAACAAAATGGTTTGTTGCATTAGTGGTTCGGTTGGTGAGGGCCATCGATAGAAGATCCTAGGACCAAGATGATGGGTCCTATCACTACAGATTTTTAATTGGCTTGGTTCGAACTGCAAGTTTGATCCGATTATTCTGTCAGTGCGGTGGTATGATGCCCCTGATGAGTACGTTTCGATTTTTCCCTCTCACAGTTCGATTTTTTACTCAAACGGAGAATCGGAGGTGACCTAAGCTGACAGATATGTCCAGGTGTAGTGTGGTAGGATCTGGCATGGTAATCTAGACAGAAAAATGGCAAAAGAAGGGTGATAATTAGTAACCAAAACGACTAATAAGTGCCTCGCAAAGAAAAAAAAGAGCAATAAGTGCGAGCGAAAAATATAAACTTCCTGATTTCCCAGTGTTTAAACCTCACCAGTACCTCATTTTCCAATACAAAGTTTAGGCTGTGTTTGAATCAACATGTTAGGGAAAAAAAAATTTCTCGTTTTTTTAGCACACTTTCCGAACTGCTAAACGGTATTTTTTTACAAAAATTTTTTTATATAAAAGTTATTTTTAAAAATCATATTAATCCATTTTTTAATTTTAAAATAATTAATACTTAATTAATCATACGCTAATGGTTCACCTCGTTTTACGTTATCTTGATCTTCTTTCTCTTCTCTCTTCCCTCACCTTCAAACTATACCTTGGTAGCAGATTGAGTAGGATGGATGTCCTTCAAAATTTAAACCAGGCAACAAAAGATGCCTGGTAGTCAGACTGAAATGTTCAGTACAAGCAATATCGTTCTCACCAGTCACCACACAACATTAGACTTGTGCAGGTCATACATAGGTGACCCTATTCTACTAAACCTATTAGCTTGACCATTTTGCCAGGAAAACTCTAACAACATCCATTCTCATTTCTCAATAGTCTCATACAACAATTGACAATGAGGATACCAATCGATCATCACGCTACAAGTACAAGTGACCCCAAGGGCTTCCTTTGTTAGCATTTTACATACTGTACAAACACTTGTCATTACCAAAGTTGAATGAAGGGTCTGCTACAGAGATATTAGCAGAATTATACACTGAAAAATAAGTTCAGTTAGCATTTTACATAGCTTTCACCCTAATGCATTAATCGGCTGGGGAATGAAATGATACACCCCAGTAGTTAATTCTGGATAATCAGCCGCCTTTTACACTGCTACAGCCTATTACACACAAGCACATACATTTACAGTTGAGAAGCACTTTGCTTCACCCAGACACCCCACTTATTCAGAAGAACAGAAGAAATGATCTGTGGGATTATGAACTTTATACAGCAGGATGGACCCATTTATTTAAAAATCAAGAGTCCGTTTTGCTCTTCTTTGATAGGGGACTAAATGCAGCTGCAGGATCCGAAGAGGCAGAACCACCATTTTGTAGGCCTAGACTGCCAGCTACCACCGAGTCACTCACCATATCGAAGTTTATTCGTGTGTTGATTCTCCTGCTGGAGCTGCATATTTCACATGAAACGGAGTGAATTCTATGAGTGTTGTGAGCTTCACTCCTTGTAAGAGAGACGCTATGTATCATTTTCAGAGGAAGTAGACATACTAATTTAGGCGGCTATTTATAGCAGCCAGATCCTTAGATGGGCTCTGAAAAGCTTGAGTGCTTTCACCGATGCATGCATAGAAACTCCGTGAACTTGGTGAAAGCAACACATCCATCTGTAGTTGGCATAAAGAAGCATACATTGAAAGGTCATGTGCAAGGCCAACCAAAAAAAGACACGTCGGCATGAAATGCAGTCCTCTTAAGAATTTAACTATAACTGAGTAAAGAGAAAATGGACAAAGTAAAACAATCAAAGTCTAGAAATGAGAAGAAAAATGCACACCTTAGTTTGTCGTAAAGGAGAGACATATACATTATGAGAAGATGATACTTTCTTTGGGGACATATCTGGTAAATTTGAGAAAGGAGATGGCTTGGGCGATCCAGGAATTTGACCTAAAAAAGCAGGTAATAGGCATTAGTCAATTCTAAGAGGAATTAAGTGAAGAATAAACATGTTTAAACTGAGAAAAAGAGTGGAGGATATACTATTAGTGTTCTTCTTGTCTTCAGGACGAGTACCAGAAGGCATTAGAGCCACCAGCAAAGGCTTGACCGTGGGAACAAATACCTGATTATAAAAAACAATGATGTCGACATGACGTGACCCTAATCCCTGTTAATATCAAAGAATATTCAAAAGAAAAGAAAAGCAAAGTTAAAATCAGAAGCTTGGGGACGAACTTTTAGAAAAAGAAAAATGGAAGATACTGGATTTAAGAGATACATACACCATTGCGATTTGTACTCCCAACAAAGACACTTCTGAAAACTTCTGGTTTACATTGTGGTTCCCTCTTATAATTGTTGACAATCTCCTTGAACGTCAATGCTAATTGAGAAACCTGCCAGAAAAGGCATGGTCAACCCAAATAAAAAGGAAAGCTCAATATATGTAATCCAAACAAATTTCTGTAAATTCAAACAAACTTTTCATAAACCTAAATAACCTTCTCATAGGCGTCCTCAGATTGTTTCAGAGGACAGGTTAACTCCATAAACATGAGTTTAATTAATTGATTTAATAGTGAACAGTAAAAAAATATTATTGAGGTGAACAAATAGATTAAACTTGAAACAACAATGATTAATATGCCTGAAATAGAATCCGGCTGTTATTTTATCTTTCTTAACATTTCATAGCTATGAGAAATTACAAGACCTATAACCAGAAAAAATAGGCATATTCCTCAATCAACACAAAAGTTCAGTTCCAATCAAAACTTACGGACATGTAGTACCTTTGCAACACCGTAGAGGCAGCATAGAATAATTTGGTCAACATGTCTGTTGAAAAATAAAGCTGTCTGTTGGTCAAGAATCTGTTTAAAGATATTATAGACGCTCACAGTCAGCTCTTCATGTCGGAGCCTTTCACATAGGTTTCTTATTCTAATAGCAGCCAACTTCAAGATCTGCCAAGTTTAGGCCAAAACTAAATATTCGATAAATGTAGAAAACAATGAAAAATCTAAATTTTAATTACAAGATGGACCATACTTTGGAAAAGAAGATCTGGACCCCTACTACAGCACATTTTTCATTCCCACTAACAGGATTACTGACAGTGGGGCTGCGAAAGATACGAGTTAGTAAAACAATATCTTCAGAAATTATCAATCTCTGGTTAGCAAAAAATAGTATGCTCAAACACTTGCACAAACTGAAGTACGTGATCAAACCTTGCGAATGTCGCCTGGAGAGGATGGTGTTTTGCTTTCAAGCTACTTAACCCTGTTTGACTTTGCTTTGGTGGTGGTGTCTGCAAATTGTGCTCTACCAATGAGTTCCTCGATTCAGTGCATAATCTCTTTGGTGATTGAGGATCACAGTTGCCATCTACAAAAGTCATTTGAGAAATGAATAACCAAGCAGAGCTACAAGCAATTAAAGAAGTTTTAGTTTACGAACGTAGTTCATATGGTTATCAAATTGGTTAGTACATAAATAAACATTTAAATGCTCCATACTGTCTCAAGCATTCCTTATGCATGACAAGAATGCACCAGTTCTACTTTCAATGCAAACAAACTACAGTTGATATCAAACAAAATAAGATACATGCTGGCCTGCAAAACTGAGCTCGTGGTATCCTCCAGCTCAAGAGTAATAAATGCATGACTATGTTCAAGGACCAAATTCCATACTAAGCTAGACTGTACAGTACGGCTGATAAGTCTAGATGAACCCAAGGTTTCCTAGGTACATGGCACTTTTTGTAACATTACAGAAACTTTTTTAAAATTTTATTGACAATACCTTTTCATCACACATTGGTTCTTTCTGCCAGTTACAATTTTAGCAGAATTACATATACTATCACACTAACCTAAAACTCATGGACACTAATAGTTGCTACGAATTCATGGAATCTTGTGGTGACAAAAATGATGGTGATGACAATTATGATTACCAATACACGCAGGTAGGATTAAAAGTGTACACCTAACCTAATATTAAGATAAGTAACAGAATATTTTGCAATCAGATTGATAGGACAAAATGAAATAGCAGTACATTGTGAAACTAAACTGATAAGACAACATTTGCTGCCTAGCATAAGACAAGAAGTGCAAGTTCAAAACATTGTGCAACCAACCAGAAGAAGATCAAGCCTATCCATAGCAAGTAGCTTTCTCAATGAGAACAACACCAGTTTTGAAAATTGAGAGTAGTTGATTACAAAACATCAAATTTAAGACTGATTGAGAAAGCACCTGGACCAGCAGAAGGCCGTTTTTTTGAGGGAGTAGGTGGCAAGCCTTCAGGGTGAATATTCTGCCGTGATACTATGCCATCAAGAGATGGCATTGGTTCAGCCAAAAGACCAAGGGAGTTTATTTCCGGGGCAAGTGATGGCCTGGCAATGACCAGTGAATTATACAATGATGAACCTTTCTCCCATGTCATGCTTTCCAAAAGCTGTTCTTCTAATGAATTTAAATGCCTTTTCAATTCTCTTGGAAGGGTTTCTTCATGTCTCACAAAGTTCTCAATTATTTTGCTCAAATCAAATGCAGTTAAACCAGTACTCTCCAGGACGGCAGGAAACATCATGATGACTGTCTTATGTGTTGCCAATACTAGTTCAGCTGAACATGCAATCAAGCATCGATGAAAACGCTCATTTGACAACAATGGAGTTAAATTATTTACAGTATTGTTCTGGGACTCTGCTCTGCAGATTGCCTCCAGCACCCTATAATACAACTTGGAAGCCTCCATTTTTCTTGCTTCTGCCCATGGAATATCAAATGCATTTGCACAATTGAGGCCTATGGAAGCACCCCGGTCTACAGACTTGGTTGGAAAAATTGCTTCCAAAATTATGCTGACCCTTTTTATTACATCACTTGTCAAATCCGTGTCGCAGGATGAAAGGAACTGTTCAAGCTTAGAGGAAGGTTTATCAGGCAATGAAGATATCACATCACGTAGCCACTTAGCAGTTGTCATGGCAGAAGTAACTGGCGTCATTTGCACAATCTTGATTGAGCTCCCATTGGCAGGTGATGAAGGGGAACTAGGGGCTGCCAACATATTCTTTATTGTCTTTGTAGGAGAGGCTAGTGTTTCAAAGACACGCTGCAAAAAGAAAGAAGGGAATATGTAATGTGCAAAAAGAAAACAATGCATAGGTTACTGAAAAGATTATGAATCATTACAGATACCTTAGAGAAGCCTGAATTAGCAGAACCACCAGAAGAGTTTTCAGCACTGAGTATATAAACATTGCTGGTCAAAAACATTTTCAGATCAAGCTCCCATTCGCAGCCTGTTGTACTACTTAGCTTCTCCAGTTTTTCCAAATTTGACTGAAAAAACTCATCATCGACGAGATCTTTGAAATACATCAGGCCATCTACCACCATAACAACGAAACAGGACTTAGCTAATTAAATGTGAGCCAGATAACACGAACTCAGTATGCATGCATGCGCACGTGCACGCATGAGAGAGAACAGGAGTGTTCGAGGTCATGCCTGTATCTATTATATCCAAATTCATTGTTTTGCACTCTGAAGCACTTAATGCTTTCGTGCTAAAAAAGACCTCTATCACTTTGTAAGATTTTCCCATCATTTCTTTCAAGCGGTCTTCGGAGGTATGATAGTTGTGACATAATGAAGCAAGAAGGTCCACACCTTTCTCAGTTTGTTTGACTGAATTAGAGAAAAAAGACTCTAATTATAAGCAGCACCGATGCCAAATAAAGTAAAGATAGTTTAAGAAATAATCTGGAATAAAGTTGAGAATTATTACTCAAGTGAGAAGAACCTTCGATTGTGAAGCTCCTAAGTTTAGCAGGCATGTGAATTAAAAGTATGGCCTGCAATTAATTTTTTTGACAAGTTAAGCTCCAGAAAGGACAAGGGCTAGTGGTGGTTGAAGTAGCCAGTTAACCACAACTACAAGATTGCATTACTAAAGGTAGAAAAATAATGAAACAGAATAAAGAGAAAAGCAACTGACCAATACGGCAACTAGTCCATGGATGCAGGAAACCAGGTCCTTAAACAGTTCAGGTGATTTTGAGCGAAGCATTAAGAAGAGCAGCCACCCAAAACGGATATAATCAGGACTACTTGTAGTTGATCCAGGCTCCTGATCAGTACTTGTGCTCAAGAATAGCTCACTAAATGCTTTGCGATAGAACCTAGGATATTGCGAGATTGTGGATAAAATATAAAAGGCAAATAAACAAATCTCAAGAATATGAACTATGTATCAATTGTAATTTGTGGCAAGTTTCTAATGAACGTATGGGCTTCACATCCCAATGAAAAGAACAGCTCTGTTATCAAATTGCAAACGGGTATAAGGCATGCAATGTTGGTTACCTGCTTGCATCTGCCAATAGATTTACTAGAATCTCCAATTGCTTCAGCTGGAATCACAAGTTGAAACAACAATGCAGAAAACAAACAACTTAGCACATCTGAAAAATCTGAACCTGTTCAAAGCGGGACCTGGTGGCTGGCGGGAACCCACCTCTAGACGAGCTTCCCAATCCGACCCATACCGGCTTCCCAAAATTTGGTCGATCTTTGAAGCAAGCTGCTGGGATTCCTTGAAGAAATCGTCGCACCTTCACACCAAACAAAAGTAAAAGCCAACCCAATGTCAACGAAGCCCTAAACTTTGCTAGACTACAGTTCAAAACCATTATAGCAAAACATCACCCACTTGAGCTTGCAACCCTTCAAGATCTCCCACAGCCTAACACCGGAGCCCACCTTCGTCTCCTTCAGCTTGGAGGCACAGTACAGCACGAACGCGAAGCACAGCTTCTCAACATCCTCCGGCTGCAAGAATCCAAACTTTAGGAGGGCAAAATAGCCTTGTGAGGACCCCATAATTTCACCATAAGGGCAGAGCAACCCCTCACCGATCTGCTCCCGAACGACGGCGACGCGAGGAGCGCGTCCTTCCCCTCCTTCAGCACCGCCGCGGCCTCGCCGGCGACGCCCTCGTCCACTCCCAACTCCTGCACAAACTCATCAAACCATAAGACCTCAAGCGCTCGACAATTCCCACCAACTGCCAAGAAAGATCTAACCACCACCTTGCAGAGATCCGCGAGACGAGCGTCCACGGCGGGAGGCGGAGACGGCGGGGGCGGCTGCGACGCCATGAAAGAGCTACAGGCTCCACACCCACCCACCAGCACCCAGAGGCATCACACAGAGAGAGTTCGCGGAGAGGCAGCCCGGCGGCGAGGTCACCCGCGCGCGGTGCTCCGGCGAGCTAGGGTTTGGGGGATTTGGGGATCGGGGTCCGGACGGAGGGAGGAGAGAGAAGGAAGGGCTGGAGTGTGAATTTATTTGTAAGGAGGGGGTTTGGGGGAAACTACCGTTGTCCGTTGTGCGGTGCAGATCGTATAATATTTACGGGATTATGTATTTTTGAAGGGGCCCGAAGTGCAAAAGTGAGCGCTTATAGATTCTCTCCGTTAGGTAGCGGTGGGATACTGGGATTTGGGGGCAACGGCCAAAAGCGCGGGAAAGGAGGTCGGTTTCTTCCCGGTGCGCGCCATAACTTGGCCAATGAGGAGACGCCACCTGGAAATATATTTTTTGTTTTTCTTGTTTTCGATTGGATTTTAATGTTGTCACATTACCTAAAATTCGACGGGACTGCACGGAGGTCTATTGCCTCCGTCACCGTCAGATCTTGATCACGAAGATCCACGTCGGTGGATCTTATATTCGGTGGAAACCACTGCTACATAAGAACCATCAAAAACATATAATAGAATTTCTTGAAAAAAATATTTAAAAATTTTCATATAAGATTGTCGAACTACTCACAAATAATGAAGGGAAAAAAAGATTAGAAATAGTGTTTTTTCTTCACTTTTAGTTTATTTCTTATCTCATAACACAAAGTCAGTTCTCTTAAAATTTCATATGGTTGTCTAATATACCACGTTCAATGAAATCCTTTTTTGAGATATTGTTTCTAAATTTCCACTTAAGTTATGGTTTTGTATTTTCCCCATACATGTACTCTAGCGACAGTAACCTCTATTTACTCTAGCGACACTAACCGGTGAAGATGGTGCCATTGCAAGGATTTTAATTTTTTTTAGCAGATATGAAGCCCCGTCTATAGTGTTAGACACCTGTGTGCTTTTCAAGACTAGCTCGACACATGCCAGCTTCGTCAAACAATATGCTAGTGTAATCTACTCCCTCTGTTCCAAAATATAGTAATTAAGACTAGATTTGATATAACATAATACTATGAATCTAGGTTGTCCAGATTCATAGCATTAGATTGTGCCAAATTTGGTCCTCCAGATTCATAATGTTAAGTTGTATCAAATCCGTTCCTAATTACTATATTTTGGAACGGATGGAGTATTTTTTGGTAGCCATGATAATGCTAGCAGCATAAATAGAAGGACACCCCTACGGTACACGGTAGTTGGCTTGGTTAAGGCACCGTTTTGGATATAGGTGGCCAAATGGGCCTCTTGGGCCGACATGGCACGTTAAGGCACGGCTTCTATAATGGGCCGTGCCGTGCCGGCCCATGTACCGAGGTCTCAGCCTAGGCATGGCCTATGAAGGTGCCAAGCCGGCACGGGCCCGAATCGGTACGTGGGTTGGCCCATAAAATTTGGAAATGTGAGGTTAGAAAAAGAAAAATGCAAAAAATAGAAAACCGAAGGAAAAATATTAGGAAAAATTAGGGAAAATAGAAAAAAAATAGTGGAAAAATTAGAAAAAATAAGAAAAAATAGGGAGAAAATAGAAAAATTATGGAAAAATGATGGGCCGACCTGGCCGTGCTCGTGCTTGGGCCGTGCCGGCCGATGGCAGCCATGCTGTGCCGGGCCGGCCCACGGGCTGAGGCATCGGCCCAAGCACGGCACGGCCCACCGGCTTTCGTGTCCAGGCCGGCCCGTTAAGGTATGGCCCATCTGGCCATCACTTGTTTTGGAGGAGTTTATGACTTGGCTAATTAGCCACATGCGAAAGGAGATGAGTCATTTGAACATGATTAATTAAACATTAACTATTATAAACTTGAAGATTTGATTTTTTTAAGAAACTTCTGTGTGGAAAGTATTTAAAAAAACGTATCGTTTAATAGTTTAGAAAACATACTCACGAAAAACGAGGTAATAAACTTAAGCCATAAGCTGATTCAAACGGTGCCTAAGGTAGTGTTTAAAAGAGCTTAAGGTTTAAGCTTATTATCTTGTTTTCCGTAGGCACGTTTTACAAAACGTTAAACAAGGCGTTTTTTGCAAATCTATATAGAAATTTCTTTTAAAAAGCAAATAAATCTATTTTTTAAGTTTATAATAGTTAATCCTTAATTAATTATGTGCTTTCTTGCTTTACAAACCTTAAGCTAGAAGCACTTTCAAACACTACTTTATACATACAACTCTCTCTCTCTCTCTCAAAAATAGCAAGTGCATACTTTAGATACATCAATGTTCTCTTTTTAGCTCTAGAAACATAAGTGCACATAGCACGCACATCGGTACTAAGCAACACGAGCCGTTCCTGCATAGTTGCATATAATAATATTATTATATATACTAATGACAGCATCATGAGACAAAAATAAATACCTCACCGAAATCATCGATCAACACCTCAGAGAAAAAACCAATATGAAAAACACATAAACAAGCCTACACTGAGGGAATGATGCATGGTAGATACTATCCACGTATAGTTACTTCTATAATATATGTAAACTACTTTTAGGTTTTAAAAAATTTACTTCTTAAAGATTTATGTTTTAATTCCTCTATGCAGTTACTTTTAATGTCGTGTTTAGTTAGCTCTATAATTTTCGACTATTAGACTTAGGCTACGTTCTAAGGTGCTTATGGGCTTAGCTTCTTCCCCGTTTTCCATGAGCACACTTTCCGAATTACTAAACG
Source organism: Oryza meyeriana var. granulata (assembly GCA_003991445.1). Taxonomy (NCBI): domain Eukaryota; kingdom Viridiplantae; phylum Streptophyta; class Magnoliopsida; order Poales; family Poaceae; genus Oryza; species Oryza meyeriana. The sequence continues at coordinate 128,966 of RYFJ01000424.1, read as the reverse complement.
ATGTGTTTTTTAAAAAATTTTCTATATAAAAGTTTCTGAAAAAATCATATTAATCCATTTTTCAGGTTTGAAATCGATAATACTTAATTAATCATATGCTAATAGCTTACCTCGTTTTGTGTGCCAAAATAAGCTAAGCCATTTAAACACTTTACAACTAACGCCCTGTTCGTTTCAGCTGAAAGCCAGCAGCTTAACTCCTCGTTTCCCGCGCGCACGCTTCCCAAAACGATCAACGGTGTATTTTTTGTAAAATAATTTTATATGAAAGTAGCTCTAAAAAAGCAAATAGATCCATTTTTCAACTTTTTAATAATAAATACTTAATTAATCACGCGCTAATGATGTTTCTCGTTTTGCGTGCCACTTAAATAAGCTAGCTAAGAAGCAGTTACGAACACTGCCTAAGCCTTAGTGGGTGTTTGAATTGGCTTAAACGACTGGCTCATAAGCCGCACGTAAAACAAAAAATATTATTAGCGTGTGATTATTTAAGTATTAACTTTTAGAAACTTGAAAAATAGATCTATTTGATTCTTTAGAGATACTTTCATATAGAAACTTTTTAAAAAATACATAGTTTTACATTTTGAAAAATGTGTTAACGAAAACCAAGGAAGTAGCTAGAAGCCATAAACCAAAACGAATGGCACCTTAAGTAGATTTACTTTCTAGAGATTCATGTTTTAACTCTTCCACCGTGTAGTTACTTTTAGTGCCATAATGAGTTATTTTTAATGGGGTCATTTGATAATATGCCATCCTTAACATATGAGTGGCAAACAATTTGCCATCCTAGCCCACATTCAGTGACTCAGATGATCTCACATGTCATCGAGAGAGGGAATTACACCCTCCATAAGGATGACAAATTATCAAAAATCTCCGTTCTAAAATATAAGAACTTTTTGCTTTTTAGAAGAGACTAAGAACGAAGGAAAAAGACTATAAAAGCCTGGTTAAATAAGGGGTGTTTTGGGAAGTGTGAGGATGGCTATGGTAAAATTGGTGAAATTAAATGAGAGGTGGTTGTGAAATAAAAGATTTGAGCAACAAAAGACAAAAGGCGCTGCTTGTGGACCACTCTTCTTGACAATCGCTAGCAAGAAGAGCCCACTGGATAGATCCCAGAGGAGATCCTATCCTACGGTAGTGACTGACGAGATGCTATACTGGAGGTGCCCTTTCGGGGGTCAGATGATGGAGAAAGTAGTACTCCATAAATCCTTATATTTTATGAGAAATTTTAAACCCAAAACCCTTATATTTTAGGACAGGGAGTAGTTTTTTTATTTCAACTCCTCCACTGTGTGATTAGTTTATAAGTAGTTGCTTTTACTGTAGAGTTAAGTTACTTCTACAATTTAAATAAATTATTTTTAAATTTTTAAATGTTTGAAGATACTTAATATTGGATTTTTTATATATTTTAAGTGGAGTAAGATGGTTCAAACAGATCTTAAAAACAGCTAGTTCCTTAGAAAAAAAAGACTAGTGTAAGCAATTTTAGTGAGGTTTGTGTTGACTTTTGTAGCATGTGAATAGTGCATGCTAATCCCACATCCCTTTTTAAGTTGTTCAAACAGCTAGCTCCAGGTCCTCGTAATCACGTTGGATATCTCTCTTCCTACTATCAGACGACCTCATGATATGTTGTCCGATAGAACTAAAACATACACAAATACTCTTTAGAATATACGTAAATTGAGAGTATCACTACCAGAAAACTCCATTTTCGTGAGTGTTAAAATACCGTCACAAAAATATTTTCGTGACTGTCCACCCTCACGAATCAGAAGCCAGAAAAATGTTCTTTTCGTGAGGGTTAACCGTCACGAATTATTTTCGTGGAGGTGAGGAACGTCACGAAAATTACGCGACCACCCGGCCGGTATTTCGTGACGGTGAGCTTTTCTGTTCTTTTCATGAGGATTAACCGTCACGAATTATTTTCGTGGGAAAATTACGCGACCACCCGGCCGGTATTTCGTGACGGTGAGCACTCACTCACCGTCATGAAAAAGAGACTTCCTAGGAGGTCACCCATCCTCCTGCCTAAGTACGCTTAACTTCGGAGTTTTAACGGGATTCGGTGCTTTGGTGCGGGTATAATCACATCTGAAATACTTACGCCACCGGTTGATCTAGTTCTTTCTTGTCTGAGTGGGGGGCGATGGCACTGTACACTATTTCATGAGGAGAAAATTATTTTCGTGACGGTTTTTGATGCACCGTCACAAAAATAACTACTTTTCGTGACAGTGTTTCAAGCACCGTGTTTTCGTGACGGTTTTCGATGCACCGTCATAAAAATTATGATTTTCATGAGGGTGCATCAAAAACCGTCACGAAAATTCATCACTCTCACGAAAACAGAGTTTTCTGGTAGTGTATGGCCAACCCATAGAAGCCAAGACAATACGGCCATTATCATAAGGCAACTTTAAAGATGGCCAAATACGGCTAGTACAATATAAATTGTATCAATCATCACTAAACTAATATTCTAAGTATTCATGCTCCGAACACGTAACCTATCTTGTCATGTCATTTACTCCGGTATAAGTAGATGGTAAACTCCAGCAGAATTTGATAAAAAAAATGTGATCTAATATACTAGAAGTCCACAGTACGTACTACTCGGATTAGCCCCTAAACGAATGCTACACAAATTATTCTTTCTTTGTTTAGAGCAATTTCTTCTAAAAAATAAATATCAATCCACACAGTGCCGCCGGCTCCCCTTCCCTTCCTCCCAACCGCCCGGCGGCGACGCAACTCTCCCCACCACGTGCGACGGGGACAGGAGTTGATCTCTTCTTGGTAAGACTACAAAGCTCTCGTCGTTGCTTGATTAGCTCGTCGGATTGTATCTGGTCTATTTGCACTTTGCACTCCCTCCATGCCTGGACTAGGTCTAGGATAGGTGGTGCTTGAAGCCTGTAAGGCTGCAGCTCAAGATTAGGGTATCTAGCCCTGGTTGGCTGGTCCTGGTTCGCCATATAGGGGATCTTCTTCCAGGATGCAATAGGATTCAGCCATCGTGGCCTGTAGCCATGTAATTCGTGGGTTGTAATTACAATTAATGTTCCAGGATGAGGAGTGCAAAGGTTACATCTTTTTTTCGTTTCTCCAACAAATAAGTAGCACCAATCCAACGGTATGCAGCTGCGCCCAGAGAACCCACCTTTGCTCATGGTGCAGCACAAAAGAAAAAAAAAAGCGTCTTGTGTCTCCACGCGGTGTCATGCTCACGCCACACCATTGTGGATCGCTACTTGTCTTCCTCTGCCTCCAGATAGCTGTGACTGTTGGGGAAATTGTGGCGGCAGCGAATTCAGTCATGGCGTTCAGAAGTATTCGATTTTATCTGAAGTAATTAATTGTTGAATTTTCACTCAGTATAGCTGGACCAACATAGATTTGTCTGTTTAAGTTTGCGAGGCGAATGAAGTCACGTCATGGGGCAGCAAGAATAGCCCCCAAAAGAAAGGCATGCATTTTTCAGCTTGACGATATTCCTGAGGTAAATGCCAAAGGCTATATCTGACACTTGCTCACTAGATGCTGCTTTATCCAAATTGGTTACTGTGACATTTCTCAACTTATTTTTCTTGCCCTTGATGTGCAGAATGTTGTCTTCGTGGTACTCCAGTTGTTATCGCTGAGAGATGCTGCGCGTGCCAGCCTCCTAACTCGAAAGTGGCTACGTGTTTGGAGATTCTACCCTAATTTAGAGTTCACTACAAAGGCATTGGGTCTCAATAAACGAATTCACACAGTACAGAGGAGGGCAAAGTTTGCCAGGTGTGTTAATATTATCATAAGGCACCATGCTGGAACTGGGGTGAAGTCATTCATCATCAAGCACAACCTAAATAATCAGAAGTACACCCATTACAGTCAGTTCAGGTGCCAAGGAACTGACTCTTGACTTATCTCCACAATGGTTTATTCATTATCGTAATATCCAATACAACTTCCCATCCTCTAATTTTTCTGCCCCCATGCCTACCTCCATGGAACATCTGAAGCTCTTGTTTTTCTATTTGAGGTCTTCACCAACATTTTTTGGCTTGAGTAACCTGAGAACACTTGAGTTGGGCTTTGTACGCATAACTAAAGAAGATTTAGAGAGCTTGTTAAGTTGTACATTTGTCCTAAGTTGAAGTTAAGTCAGTGTACAAACATAGATTACTTGAGGATCCCTGATATGCCATCTAAGCTTAACTACCTGGATATTGATTTATGCTGGATAAAAACACTGGAAATACATGTTCAAAATCTGGTTACCTTCAGTTACCATGGAAGTGTTGACTTAAAAATCATACAAGGAGAAGGATCTTTGTTAGAGGAGGCACGATTTCAGTTCTCGGGGAACGCTATAGAGTATGCTATCACAGAAATGGCTCGAGCTATGCCAAATCTTGAAACAATGTTTCTGATTGGATATCCAAAGGTTTGTGAAAGGAACTGACTTGTTCGACAAATTCTCAAATATTGTATCCTGACTTCTTGATTGTATTGCGTACATAGATTTCATTGCCTGAAGCACTTACAGTTGAAAATGACAATTATAACATTCTCAGAATTTTGGAATAAAAGTCGGAAACAAAATCCTAAACCGACAAAATTCTTTTTCAAAAATTACATCATGCTGGAACTCCTCGAGTTTATTTTGTTTGTATACCGGTGCCAAGGAATTAATTGTTCTAAAAAATCCTAAAAACTTGTTTATATATATATATATATATATATATATATATATATATATATATATATAAATATATATATATATATATATATATGATCCCTTAAGTTATGCAAAAATGGCTAGCCTTTTCTTTTCTTTTCTTCAAAAAAAAATTGATCAATCTCCCTAAAACCCCCCCTGTGGGCCAGCCCAGACCCCGGTCCCCCTCTCTCTCGCCCCTTGCTGCTGGGCTAAGCGGCCCAGCCGGCCTCTCCGCCAGCTGGGCCCCACTTGCCAGGTGCTCGCTCCACGCCGTGTGCACGTGCACCCACCCCGCAACCGTCGTGCCGGGCCCTGCCCGTCAGCCTGTGCCGCTGCCAGGGGCTGGCTGCGCGCGCCCGACCGCGTGGCTATCTCCTTCCCTGAGCCCTCTCCCTCTCTTGCGCGCTCTCTCGCTCCCGCTCGGAGCATGCCGCCATGGCAAGGCCCTAGACCTAGGCCGTACCGCCTCCACGCGGCAACCGTTGGTCCGAGGCCTGCCACCACCTACAACGCCACCCACGCGCGTCCCCCCTCCCTAACCGCCCCGCCGTGGTACCGGCCGTCCTCCCCCTCACCACCCCTATGCCACTGCGCACGTAGCTAAACGCTGCGGCACCCTGCGCCCCAACTGCCTACCACCGACGTGCCCCGCGACGGCTCTTGGACCAGTGGACATGAGCCGTCGCCGCGCCGTTGCTCACTTCAGACCACCAAGCCATAGCTTCCCCCGTACCCCCCTGGCCGTTTCACTGCAAATCCCAGCCCCGCCCCCCTCCCCCCCCCCGCACGCACTCTACCTCCCCAGCCACGCCCACGTACCACCCGCCTGCCGCTGCTCCATTACCGCCACCGCGCCTACAAAAAAGAGAAGAGACCCCCATTCAATCCCCCCCTCACACCGCAGAGTTTCCCCACCTCCTTCCTCGCCGTCCTAGCCCCGGAGCAAGGTGGGCGCCGTCGACAATGCTCGCTGCTGCAAACCCATCCCAACCTCCCGCGCTCGGTGCGCCGCCTCCCCGCATGCGCCGGTGAGCTCCCTCTCCCCTTTCCTCCCTGTCGGTTGTTGGCCTAGCTCACTCTCACACACAGCACTCCCTCTCCTTATTTGTGATTGACTCTGAGGAAAGAGCTAACGGTGGAAGGCAAAATCACTCACATACAGAGGCACGGGAAGAACACACAATGATTTTTGTGGCACTGCACTCCAGTGCCTTTTCTCCTCCTTTTTTCACTTAACTTCACGCACCTGATTACATGTTTAAAATAGCACACGCACACGCACTAGAGCTCAAGCTACGTTCGACCACACGACTCGGCCAAACACGCCCGTAGTTAGCTCCACTAACAGATCGTGCATACAGGATCACCCCCACACTAATTCCTACATGCAAGCTACCCTCTCCACTAATTAATCCTCTGTGCATGCAGTACATGGACCACTTGTTCCTACATGCATGTACTGACCAAATCTACATGCAGCAACTTCCCTTGAGTCCAATTAGCGCGCTAACGACGCGCTGATCTGCCGCACACACTCTATGCTACACTGACAACTAATCAGCTCTCTACGTCATGCGACACACTAACTAATTTGGACTCAGACCAGTACAATGTAGGGACTCAACTGAACATGACAATAACTCAAAAAAAACAAGATTAACTCTAACACCGGTGCTGCCGTTCGATGCTTCTCCCGCTGCCTTCCCTCTCCCGCTCCAGGACGCCACGGCGCCCCACGCCGCCACTCGGAGCCCACTCTGCTGCGCCAGGTAGAGCGGGGCGAGGAAGATGACAGGAGAGGGGATTAATCTATCCCCACCCCCGGTACTAACATGTGGGCCCGTCCCTTCAAATCCTCGGTTAAGAAATATTTTAGCTCCCCTAATACTCTATGACAGGTGGGCCCCGCTCATTAGCAAAAAATTGACAACAGGCCTAACTACCTGCTAAGCCACTAACATGTGGGGCCTCGTGGCTTATGAGATTAAATCCCCATTCTTAACCAGCCCTGAGCCCCACATGTCAGTGACACAGAGGGTATCCTTGTCGGTCTCCTAGATTCCTGGCCAGTGGGCCCCAGATGTCAGAGAGAGAAAAGAATTTCTTTTGAGATATAATTAGGTTGGCCAACAGTAACATTTTGCATTTGTTTGATTTATTTTAAATTTGAAACTTTGAAAGCCCATATCTCCTTCATACTAAGTCCAAATCGAGTGAAACTTCACCAAAATTTATCTAAAATCAAGACCTGTCCAATGGCACTGGTTCGGTATTTTTTCCATTTTTCTTTATATTTATTCCTCGTTTATTTGTGTTTGGACGTGAGTTTTGACTATCTGTTTTGTCCGAATTAGGCTATGTTTACGACGACGAGCCCCTTTACGCAGAGGAGGAAGTTGCCATAGCTGTGCAAGGCAAGTCACCATGCCTCTTCCTTGAGCATGTTGTTCCTAATGTGAAATTGTTTTTATTTACAAATAAACTACATGCTATATTAAATTCTGTATCTAAATTCAATTTAAAGCCTTTATTGAGTTTGATGCCTATACCTTGATGCCATATGCTCTTTATATAAGTTTAAGTCATTTATTGACAATGCTTAGCACTACTTTCTAGATATTTCTTTTACATGTAATAATGAACGGAATGGGGATGATCGTTCCGGGTAGGGAACGAACGTCATTTTATGCGAGCGGAGATATGGATTGCCGCTTGTGAGACACATGAAAACTGATTGTGAAAACCAAAACTAAGAAACAAAACCATTTTCGATCGGGGTGGTATGGATTGGTTTGGGTGGTTCCTGGTAAAAGCTAGCGTCGACCCTGATCAGTTAAGGATCGAGTTAAGAAAATAGACAGGACACGACCAGAGTACAACCACAATTCTCCTATGGGCATAGACCTAGCGGATTAGGGAATTCTAGTGGGGCGGCACCCCAGTCATGGCCAGTTCTAACCACGGTGTTGTGTTGCGATGAAGACGAAAGAGGATAGAATGTGGGTTAAAATGACATGTCGAATAAAACAAACGTTGCTTCCCTCTCCTTGATATCTCGGGGTCTAAGACTCCTCACACCACTGGCAAGGAGGGATTGGAGTGCTAGGGGTGCATGAGGGCACATAGGCTCTGGAGTGGGTGCCGCAATGCTAGAAGATCCGAAAAACTAGGCCGTGGTAAGTCTCATGTGTTGGGTGCACCACAGATTGCGGGTAAAGCGTACATCCACTATAGTATGAGTAAAACTAAACTATTCGAATAGCTGTGCTTGCGGTTAAAGGAACACCGGGACTTGTACTAGTCTTGATTAGACTCGAAATTTTCTAAACTTTGGTTAGGGATGTGGACGAAAGGTGGAACTAGAGACATACGTTAGACATGAGGGCAAGCCGAACCAGGTGTAATTTGGCACGGTGGACACAACTTTTATGATGGGTTAAATTATCTAACCAGCAGTGAGAATATTTCAATAAAATAGCTAGGTATAGGTATTGTGAAACGTTTCTGTGAAAATTGGCTTTGCGCAAATAAACCCTTGCCTTCCTTGAATCGTGTGAGCATATTTTCATGTTGAAGTAGTGGCTTGCGAGTACTCTAAGTACTCACCGTTGCTTAATCCCCCTTTCTTAGAACTAGATACCAAAGACAAACTATACGAGCACAACCCGGAAGAGGAGGAGGCACCATAGGCCCAAGTTGCTAGTCGAGCGCCTGTGGACTAACGCAGAGCCGCTGCCAATTATGTTTCCGCTATCACACCACACCTCTTTTGCTAGTTTACCGTATGACATTTGGCTATTTTGGTCTCTACGCAGGCAACCCCTTTTTGTAATGAACAAGTGTTGTAAGAATCTATTTTGTAAGTTGCAATGATACCAGTGATGTCATGTAAGTGCCAAACTACTGATCTAGAGAATTTGTACTCTATGCATGGAAGGTTTCTGGTCATAAAAACCCGGGGCTGACAACAATGCTCTCAGAAAGATACAATAACCTCTGCCTTGTTTTTTTCTTGATGCTGCGCCATTTTTGGAATCACTTATTGTGCATGTAAGTTCCCCAACATCAGTTACTTTAGTATTTGGAAAGTGATGGAATAGAGGTTTGTTGTTGAAATGATGTTCAAGGATAATTGAAGTTCACTTTGCCCTTTTGTTCTATATGCAAATTGCAGAATGTGACACTAAATTTGTTGATGGTCCTGTGCATTTATTGGTTTGGATGGAAAAATGCATAAATATCTTGATGCCAAAATGTCTCACTTGTTCGTAACGTTGTGCTGCATTTTTTCAATTCGATCCATAGACAATTAAAGCCTTCATAACATGTCCCCGCACTTGCATTGTAAAGAGAAGAAGCATCGATTTGCCGGTGGGGCAACGATACTCTGAAGCATAGAACTGAGAAAGGTAATAAAAAGGATAAGAAAAAAATAAAACACTGAAAATTCTGACTTTCTAATCTAGAGATAAGTCATTGTTAAAAACCTTTATAATCAAGATTCTTTACCATATTTAGGACGAAAAGAATTCAAGAATCTTACTCTTAAACAGAAATTTATAATCGGATGAGGTTGCATACTTGCATCTTAGAGAAAAACTTCAGGAAAAGGGAAAATAACATTCTATGGATGGCCTAATACTCTTATGCAAGTTATGTGGCTTTGGAGTACCAATCATACAGTCACACCAGTGGTGAGAAAAGGAGCAGCGTCTCCTGATCATTGAGCTGAAAGTAGCTAATCTGTTTTTTTTTCATATCAATAGAGACTATGAACTACCGTAACAGCCGTAAAAATGACTAAATTTTAAAACCGTTTTTATTTTTGTGAATTTCTAAAAAATCACATGTTGAGTTCGTCATTTCATTTCATTTTAAAAATATCATTCTTCGTTTGTCGTAATTGTTTTCTCGTTTTATTTTATTTTATTTTACTCAGAAGTACAAATCTACCTCTGCATTTTAAACCCTTGCGGACTGGTAACCGGCCCGTTTTTCATTTTTTTTTTTACTTCTCTTCCTTTTCTTTTTCCTATTCTCATATTTATCTCTCTGGCCGACCCAACCTCTTACACCGCCTTTGTCTCTGTTTGGAGAAACAGAGCGAGACTCTGCCGGTGCTTCTCCTAGCCACGCAGCAACAGTTCGAGACACCAGTAACACCTGTCGCAAATCCGTGCATCAGCCTCGCCACCAAACTAGTTGCTCCACCTTTCGCCGCCCTTCTCAGCTGCCGCTGCCGCCTGCCGCCCTGGTGCTCCCCGACCGCCGTGCCCCGCCGCCAGCTCGCCGGAGCCGCCGCCGCCCCCTTCACCGCCGGCCTTCCCACCGCGGCCAGCTACGGGAATGGAACCCCCACGCCCTGAGGACTCCAAAACTGGTGCCTCCCCGCCGGAAACCGGCCCCCTCCGCCGTCGGCATCCTTGCTCGCCGGCCGGCCCTGTGTGCAGAGAGAGAGAAAGGAAAAAAAAATCAAATTCTCTATTGAAAAGTAATTTAGAAAAGGCTCTATTTACTGTTTTAATTGGTTTATTACTTTTTTTTCCTTGAAATCAAAATCCGAGACTTATTCTTGACCCCCGACCCTTTGAATTATTCCGAATCCATCCGCGTCAGTTTCGTCGTGATCCGAGCAACTATTGACATAACCCTAATTTTAATCTTAGGGTTTTCGCTCCACGCGACTCTGGAAAAATCCCAAACTTCTTCCAAAATTCATCTTTTTAATTATCTTATGCACTTTCTAAATTTTTAGCATTTATTTGGAATTATTTGTTTATTTATTTTTATTTGTATATGGATAGAGCCCATCGCAGCAAATCCGATCGAGGATGTCGAGTTCGTTGCTGACGCGTATGCCTACGCAATGATAGGAGGAGATGATTGGTATGACTACGTCGATCTCGTAGACAAGTCATGCAACCTTTGAACAATAATTGAAACCAGTCTAGAGCTAGGTTATATTTTAGATAGAGTATTACCTTGAAGTACTTAAATATGATACATAAGTTAATCTTTTAAAGTATTTCAAAATAGAGTACATCTTTTATTTTATATTTTTATAAATGTATTGCCATGTCTTGAGTTGAGCCTAATGTATATATCTTTGATAACTTTAGGTTAATCCTACTATTTATGAATATGTTGAATATTATATAAAATTATTATTTTATGTGATAGTTTTGGAGGTATGTGATTTATTTAAAGTTTTAAGGATATAACCCCTTTTACTAGTATAAGTGACATAGTTAGCATCTATCCACACGATCGAGGTATTCAGACCCAGTATGTATTGTTCCAATGAATTAAACTTTTGCAGTCTTTCAGTGTATTGGTATTTTAGGATTTAATGTGTGTAATGGCTATTGAGTGATGTAAGATTATTTGATTATTTGATTATATGAGTATGGGTGCTGTGGTGTCCTTTGCGGTTTTTGAGACCGTGTGTTCCTCCTAGTTGTGTAATAGTGGGTGGACAAGTTGTCGGGTTGGTGCACACTCTCACGAAGGCCAAGTTGAGGCCAACAAATGTCTTATCCTATAACCTGCTAGGCAGAATAGAGATAGGCTTGGGACAGTATTATACTTTGTTATCTTTAACCTGGCTAGCTGTGGGTATCTTGTGGGTAAAGTTGGGCAAACGTTATAGAGTCGTTTGGTATTCAAATATGCCATGCTCTCGATAAATGGAGATATGTCTATTGGTGAATCTAGAGCAGTGGCATGAGTAGAATTGAAATAAGGATTTAAATTGTGAGATGATGGCATGAAATGTTAAACCCTTTAAAATTTTAACTTATTTATCAATTGGGATGTTTGTGAACTACTAATAAGGTTTAAAATTAAATCAGTTCATTTTTTTTGTTATATCCTGCATAATTATATGTTTCCCTGCATGGCTTGTGTAATACTCGTATATTTAGTCTTGCATATTTTGGGCTCCAGTCATTCATGAAGAGGTTACAGATAAAGTTGAGGAAGCCGTCGATCCGCAGGACTGGGACGAAGAAGAAGATTTCGAGTTCTAGGTTGTCGGTGAAGTGGGACTGGGGGTCCCACGTTCTGCGGGGACGCGTGGATCTCCGGCCATGTCAGCTCCTCCTGGCCCACTTTCTGCAGAAGAGAAGGCCGGCTAAGGTCAATGTCCCGTTGGGCGCCCGGGGCGCCATCTCCATCGACCCCGGGCGCCGATGCCCGGGTCCGACGGTTGGGCGCCGATGCCCGGGCTCGACGGCCAGGTGCTGATCGCCCGGGTGCCCGGGTGCCGATCCTTCCGGTGCCCGGGCGCCGATCCTTCCGATCCTGGGTGCCGACGCTCAGGCCCGGGGCCGATTGACCGACTGCCGATGCCGATTCACTGGAGAGACTCGGCGGAGCAGTCCCCAACTACCTACATTAATGACGAGGCGACAGGGCCTGTCGCCTCGTCGCCTGCCTTGCAACGCGTGGACGTCCCAGGACGGCCCCCCGTGAACACCTGACAATACCGTCAGAGGCTTTTGACTAAGAGGACCTCGGTTCTCTGCCCGATGGCAGCGGAGGGCGACGGCCTCTATCACATCTCTGTACTCCAGCTGACATGGGAGGCGACAACCGAGACGACTAGACGCTCCGTCACATCCCCACGTCCCGAAGACTAGGCCGCCCGCAGCCGGCCTACTCCGGCGTGGGCGCAGCAGGCGGCAACAGGCGGAGACGCGCGACAAGACGGCGCCTCCTCTCTCGCTACATATGCCTGGCACTGTGGAATCCCCTTGCTCTATAAAAGGAGGACCAAGCCATAGGCAAAGCGAAGGAAGGCAGAGGTTAAGCCCTAGCTAGCTCCAGCCTTAGACAACCCAGAGGCCTCCTTCTTCTTCCTGGCGTCCGGCCGCTGCTAGAGCGGCCTAAGCACCTCCGGGTTAAACTCTCTCTCTCTCTCTCTCTGAGCCTCAAGTTCCCGGGCCAGCTTCCGAGCTCCCCGGGGGCTCCACCTTGTAACCACAATTCCACATTCATCCACCTCATAGCCAAACACACACAGGAGTAGGGTATTACGCTCCGGTGGCCCGAACCTGTATAAATCCTCTTGCCTCCTCTGTGCGCAACTGTTGATCGTCTTCCCGGACGCCCCGTGCGACCACCACGCTTCGGACGGTCTGGACCCGCATCGGACGGTCCAGACCCTTCTGCTTCACTACGGTTCGGACGGTCCGGACCCGCTTCGGATGGTCCGAACCCCGCAGTTTCTTCTACGTCTTCCTCGCGTATCTTTCTTCTACACCCTGACGTCGGCTTCGCCTGAGAACTACTCCCCTGGCCAAATCTCAAAGGGGGATCTCTTGACTTCCCGCTGTTGGAGTTTCATCCTTCGACAGCTGGCGCGCCAGGTAGGGGGAGTTTCCTTTTCAGGTGATACGCCGGCGTCTCCAACACCGACGCACTCCATGGCAGGAGGCCACCGTCCACGGGACTCTGATGAGGAGTCCGGCGACTTCACCCCGCCGGGTGGCGTTAGCCCGGTGGTAAGCCTACCGCGCTCCCTGTCTTCCAAGAGACGCGCCGCGCGAGCCAGGCGGGTTGAGCTCACTCCTCGGCGGCCTGGCAGTGCGGCCTCGGCCCTTTCTCTCTCGGAAGGAACCGGCAAGTGCCCCGTCGGGTCTGCCACGACCTCATCCTTGAGGTGCGAGCGGAGGCGCCGCTCCACGGCGCGCCGCAACCTCGACTTCCAGCCAGCGTCACCACAGGGAGCTCTCCTGGTGGCGGAAGCCCTCCTACGCCACCCCCCGGCATTTAACGGGGGCGGGGGCCGGGAGAGGCGCTGGCTCAACGATGTCACCGACCTCGTAGGCACGGCCCATCGCCAGGTCGCTGCCCACAGCAGCGCAGGGGCCAGGAGTGCCGACCGCGCGACGTCTAGCGCGGGCCGGCCCCCCGCCCCGAGTCAAAGCAGAACCCGGAGCATGGCGCAACGCGCCACGACTCCGGCAAATAGCGGCCACGGCGACCTCCGTGACCGGCTGAACCGGGGGCGGTCCGACGAGGACGCCCGGGTCACTATGGAGTGACAGCGCGAGCGACGGGCGGACGCCGCCACGCGTTCCGAGGCCCAGGCCTCCAGCTCCCACCTACTGACGGGAAACCGCCATCTGGTACCCGAGCCCGCTCTGTACGGCTCGGGTTGCCTGGCGCTCTCCCCAGGCCTCCGGCAGGTTCGCTGGCCGGCCAGGTTCCGGCCCAGCTTGCCGGAGGAGTATGACGGCTCCGTGGATCCCACGGAGTTCCTGCAAATATACACTACTGCCATCCTGGCGGCCGGAGGCGATGATCGAGTGATGGCGAACTACTTCCCCGTCGCTCTCAAAGCCCAGGCGCGCTCTTGGGTGATGAACCTCCCCGAGGGATCAGTCTACTCGTGGGAGGACCTCTGCCACCAGTTCGTGGCCAACTTCCAGGGCACCTTTCCGCGCCCTGGGACCGAGGTGGACCTCCATGCCCTACGTCAGGGCAGGGACGAGACGCTGAGGCACTTCCTACAGCGCTTCAGCCAGGTTCGCAATACCATCTCCCACATTGCTCCTCACGCGGTCATCCATGCTTTTCGCTCGGGTGTGCGCGACAGGCGCATGCTCGAAAAAATGGGCACCCGCGACGTCCAGACTACGGCTAAGCTGTTCAAGCTCACCGATCTCTGCGCCCGCAAGGAGGAGGCCCGGGCGTGGAACGAGCCGCGCCCCGAGGCCCCTGAAGAGGACCCCGAAGAATATGGTGAGTCCTCACGCTCCGCGGTGCGTCGGGACAGGAGGAAGCGACAGAAGGAGAAGGCGGCCGCCGACGGCTTCGCCTTGGCTCTTGCGAGCGCCCCACGGTCCGACGACACTCGCGGGGACAACATCACCGGCGAGCGGCCAAGGGCCGCGCGTGCGCCGCCTTCGCCGGCAGTGGCCCAGAAATGGTGCGCCGTCCACGAGACGGATTCGCACGACCTCACGGAGTGCCGCGCCGTCCAAAGCTTGGCCAAGCAGGTCAAGTACTTCCGGCAGGAGCCTTAGCAGGCCAAGCCCGGTCGGGACGGTTCGGACGGTCCGGCCCCGGCTCGGACGGTCCGAGCGCGGGGATTTGGATGGTCCGATCCCTGGCCGGACGGTCTGGCCGAAGGCAATGGACAGGCCGACCAATGGCCCAGCTCTGGGAAGCCCGAACCTAGGCCGCCTTGCCAAGGCGAGTGCGAGCCTCGGACGTGGCACCCGGGACAGCCAAGCCTGGAGAGATCATCCCGATTCGTTCCACATTCCCGGGAAGCGTCGACTATATCGGTTCTGGTTCTTTGGTTGGCTTTTGGTTTAATGAAAATCTCTCCTCTCCTCCTTTATTAGAGGAAGTCTTCCCCTTTCCTTTGTCCTTGGGTATGACTGCCCGGACTCCATCGGACGCGATGGCGAGTCCGGGCGGTTCGTCCCGACTCAGTCCGGGGCCTCCGGGCCCCGGACGCACATAGGGTACGACTGCCCGGACTCCATCGGACGCGATGGCGAGTCCGGGCGGTTCGTCCCGACTCAGTCCGGGGCCTCCGGGCCCCGGACGCACATAGGGTACGACTGCCCGGGCCTCATCGGACGCGATGGCGAGTCCGGGCGGCTCGTCCCGACTCAGCCCGAGGCCTCCGGGTCCCGGTGTGATAGTCCGGACCACGTCGCCCTGTCGAGCGCGAGTCCGGGCAGACCGCTCCCGGTCGAGGATCTTCTCTCGGTGTCAAGAGCTCGCACCCTCGCAAGGGAAGCTAAGCCCGAACACGGCCCCTAACAGGCCAGAACCAGAGAGCGTCCTCGCTGCCCTCAGTAGCGGGGCTCGTGCCCGCTCCTCGCGCCATGGCCTCAGGTCATGACACGCGAGTTGATGGTTGGGCACGCACCAATAATATTCCGCAGGCAGCGAGCGTGGCGCTCGTCGTAGAGCGCCCCTCGCCCGACAAACATATGGCCTGGGACTTACCTCCCGGGCCCGACTCTGAGGAGCCCGACCCGGGGCGGCATCGCCAAGGTGAGTGCGCGCCTAGGAACGTGGCACCCGGAATGACCCTCACAGGGCACGAGTACCCGGACGGCGTCGCTTCGGCAAAAGCGGGTTCCAGAGAAGTTGTCCCGACATGGTCCATAATCCTTAGCCGGGGCCCCCGTGCCCGGGCATATGTCGACCACGTCAAACCACATGACAGTCCGGGGCCCCCTGGGTCCCGGGTGCATGTTTGAGCCGAGGCACAGATTCCCGAATCCGTGCCCCGGGCCCGACACCGAGGTGCCGAACTAGGACGGCCTCGCCAAGGCGAGTGCAAGTCTAGGAACGCGACACCCGGAATAGGGCGCGATGGCCCGGACAGCACCGCCCCGGCGAGAATGCGTCCGGAAGGTCGTCTCACACCCCTCATCCAGCCCGGGGCCCTGGGTCCCGGGCACATATTTGAGCCGAGGCACGGATTCCCGAATCCGTGCCCCGGGCCCAACACCAGGGTGCCGAACCAGGGCGGCCTCGCCAAGGCGAGTGCAAGCCTAGGAACGCGACACCCGGAATAGGGCGCGATAGCCCGGATAGCACCGCCCCGGCGAGAATGCTTTCGGAAGGTCGTCTCACATCCCATATTCAAGCCCGGGCCCCCGGAACCCGGCTAATATCAAAACCATGTTCCAGTCCGGGGCCCCCGGGTCCGGACGTATATCCTTAGCGCTGGCCGGGGCCCCTAGGTCCCGAGCACATGCCTCTTCCAGTCTCGTGGCTCGCGAGGGAAACGAGTCCGAGCTCCATTCTCCGAACAACGCAATAGACTAAGGTACGAAAATATAGACATGATCATATACGTATACAAATGTATCTCTTTGTACCAGACAGGCAAAAGCCAAGCGCAAGCACGAGCGAGGCCCTGATCGTACGGGGGGTGTCACCGGAGTACTTCTGACCGGACCTCGGGGGACGTCGGAAGGGGAGCACTCGGGGGCATGGAGGGCCCCCAGGCCCCGGAGGCGGCCGCGGATGGCGTCAGAAGGAAACCGGCCTCTTCCTCGACCTCTTCCTCGACCTCTTCCTCGACCCCTTCGTCAACCATCGGCTCTACAAGGTGCTAGCCGCGGTTGAGGAACCCTGCTTCCGGGGCAGCGGACTCGGCCACGACCTCCTCGCGAACCACCGCGACCTCCTCGCGAACTACTGCGACCTCCTCGCGAACGGCGAATTCACACCCCTGAGACGCGAGCCCGGCCTCTTCGGCCCGTACGCGTTCTCCCCGGGAGAGTGTTTCCTTCTCCCACGCCTCCATCTCGGGCCAGGCGCGGGAGAACTCGTCGGCGACGGCGGTGGCGCCCTCCAATCGGACGACGCACCTCTCTACTGCCGCCGCGGCCTCCGGCCAGCGGTCGCCACGAAGAACTCGGTGGCGACAGTACGGGCGGCAAGCTGCCGCATCGCCATCGCGACCGCTGCCGCCGGCCTTCCTCAACACCTCGTTCCATGTTTTCAGCCCGGTTCCCGGGTACGTATCGCATCTAAATCAACAAATCGTCAAGCTACGTCAAGTCCATGGCGAACCAGGCGGACCCCGCGTCCCCTCTTTTCTTCAAGACGTGGCCCTGTTCCTGCCCAGGGCTAATCCCGGCCGAGCAACAGGGCCAGGGGCCACTGTCGGCGAAGTGGGACTGGGGGTCCCACGTTCTGCGGGGACGGGTGGATCTCCGGCCACGTCAGCTCCTCCGGGCCCACTTTCTGCAGAAGAGAAGGCCGGCTACGGTCAATGTCCCGTTGGGCGCCCGGGGTGCCATCTCCATCGGCCCCGGGCGCCGATGCCCGGGTCTGATGGCCGGGCGCCGATGCCCGGGCCCGACGGCCGGGTGCTGATCGCCCAGGTGCCCGGGTGCCGATCCTTCCGGTGCCCGGGCGCCGATCCTTCCGATCCTGGGTGCCGACGCTCAGGCCCGGGGCCGATTGACCGACTGCCGATGCCGACTACCGACTGCCGATGCCGATTCACTGGAGAGACTCGGCGGAGCAGTCCCCAACTACCTACATTAATGACGAGGCGACAGGGCCTGTCGCCTCATCGCCTGCCTTGCAACGCGTGGACGTCCCAGGACGGTCCCCCGTGAACACCCGACAATACCGTCAGAGGTTTTTGACTAAGAGGACCTCGGTTCTCTGCCCGATGGCAGCGGAGGGCGACGGCCTCTATCACATCTCTGTACTCCAGCTGACATGGGAGGCAACAACCGAGACGACCAGACGCTCCGTCACATCCCCACGTCCCGAAGACTAGGCCGCCCGCAGCCGGCCTACTCCGGCGTGGGCGCAGCAGGCGGCAGCAGGCGGAGACGCGCGACAAGATGGCGCTTCCTCTCTCGCTACGTATGCCTGGCACTGTGGAATCCCCTTGCTCTATAAAAGGAGGACCAAGCCACAGGCAAAGTGAAGGAAGGCAGAGGTTAAGCCCTAGCTAGCTCCAGCCTTAGACAACCCAGAGGCCTCCTTCTTCTTCCTGGCGTCCGGCCGCTGCTAGAGCGGCCTAAGCACCTCCGGGTTAAACTCTCTCTCTCTCTCTCTCTCTGAGCCTCAAGTTCCCGGGCTAGCTTCCGAGCTCCCCGGGGGCTCCACCTTATAACCACAATTCCACATTCATCCACCTCATAGCCAAACACACACAGGAGTAGGGTATTACGCTCCGGCGGCCCGAACCTGTATAAATCCTCTTGCCTCCTCTGTGCGCAACTGTTGATCGTCTTCCCGGACGCCCCGTGCGACCACCACGCTTCGGACGGTCCGGACCCGCATCGGACGGTCCGGACCCTTCTGCTTCACTACGGTTCGGACGGTCCGGACCCGCTTCGGATGGTCCGAACCCCGCAGCTTCTTCTACGTCTTCCTCGCGTATCTTTCTTCTACACCCTGACGTCGGCTTCGCCTGAGAACTACTCCCCTGGCCGAATCTCAAAGGGGGGTCTCCTGACTTCCCGCCGTCGGAGTTTCATCCTTTGACATAGGTTGACTCTACGCTTAAGCCATTTCTGTGGTGCAGAGTTGCGTCTTTTGGTTATACGTGTATGGTCATAGACCCGTTGTGTGTGTTGAGTTTGGGTTGTACTATAACCTTATCGATTTGTATAATTAATTGAATTTTTGTTTCTGTATCATTCGATGCATAATTGAACTTCCTTGACGGTTATGTGTATTGTGGGATGTTTGGACTCTCTTCGAATGGTCTCCATAACTACTTTCTTTGTTCTAAAATATAAGTATTTTTGAAATTGGGCACAGGTATTAAGAAAGTGGGTAAAAATAATTGAGGAAGATTATAATTGGTTGAGAAGAGAAAGTAGATATAGAATTTAAATGGAGAATGTTTATGATTGGTTGAGATGAAGAGGTAGACAGAGAAATGGTTTTATTTTGAGATATGATTTAAGTGATAAAAATAGTTTTATTTTAGGACGATGGAAGTAACGATAGACTAGCGGTATCTTCAACATATGTAAGGATCAAGTTGATATAAAGTAATCATAGTTAGAAGAGGAACCATTAGTTTATTTCTACTATATAGACTTCGCTAGGAACTTCTTCACGGGAACTTCAGAATTTATTTGGCAAGACTTCTGACTTGAGTGACCTGGGCTTTCCCCTTGCAAGTTGCATGCTGGTGTACATAGCTTAATTTTTGTGCATTTTCCATAATGATTTGTTTGCATTTTTTATTTGACATGACATAATTTTTTATTATTCTATGATTGATTTTATTGAAAATGGTTTTTTATAATTACTTATGAGTCATGACAATATGTCTTGGTATGTTGATATTTATTTTAATGATAACATGCATTGCTTAACTCTGTGGTTAACCTTTGTCTATCTGATCTTCGTATAATTCCTTCCCTATCTTCTGAAGTGGAACCAACAGTGGCCATGACTATCTTGTCTTTATTTTCTTAGAAATTGAGTGGTATATATATTATAATTTTAGTTTAAACGGCAACAGGTAAACTGTCACACAAATCTTTCCATGCTGTTGTTTTCTACTGTTGCGCTTTAGGTCATATGCTGTGCTCCACCATGTCGTACAACTAATAACAATAGGCCAGCAATCATGTCATCATGTGAGAGATGTTTTTGCTGGGATCTTGAGTATTGCCTAGAGGATATAATGATATTTATGCAAGCGCTCTCGACCTTGAAGAATCACTCCATGATATTGATACCTGCGTCCGTTTTATGTACGTGCATACCTCGTCTGATTGATTTTAGACTCAAGATCGCTTCGAGAAGTGAGTGCTTCTCTTTGGTAACAGTGGTACTACCTTTGTGCTTATGAGTTCACAGGCAGAAACAAATTATAGTGCAGATATTTCTGTTTTTGTCTTGTTTGGTTGTAGGAAGAGGAAAGACATTTTTTGGCAATCGCTTAGTAGTGCCTTGGCAATTTCTTCCATGTTGTATTAGTGATTCCCTTTGTTGCTTGTAGATCCACGCCAGCTGTCACTACCAAGTGTTCGCTGAGAAAGACAGGATTTGTTTTACATCGTCCAGTCCTTTTTTATGGGACATAAATTTATCAAACGATTTTTTTCTATATTTAAAGACTAAAATATAAACCATTAGATACAGTTACACATATTTATGATCGAGTTACACAAATTTATAATTAAAGTTTGTCAAGATATGAACTATTAGATGCAGCTGTATATATTTATGACTAAGTTGCACAAATTTATAACTAAAGTTTGTCAAGATATGAACCATTAGATACAGCTGTATATATTTATGACTAAGTTACACAAATTTATAACTAAAGTTGCATGTAATTAATAATAGCAACTATAATAAGTTAAAAGTGCAACTATATCAAGTTAAAAGTGTAGCTTGAAACTCGTTTTCTCCTTTCCGAATCTCAAAATTCCATCCAATAGTCAGCGTTATTGTTTGACGGAGTCCAAAAAATTAAATGTTTGACAAATAGTAAATTTGCTTTCCCATTATACTTAACCTTGTCTTTTTCTTCCAAACTTTTTGCAGGTCTGCAATGGATCGCCTTATTATCCAGAAAAGAAAACAGATTTGAGGAGGCTTGAGAAACGTGAACCGCATAAAAACCTCAAGTTTGCCAAGATGACTGGGTTTGATGGAGAACAATCAAGCATTGAGCTCGCACTGCACATCCTGGAAAACTGAACCAACCTTGAGTGCCTCGTTGTGGATCCTAGAAAATATAAATCTGAGTGGAAATATATTTATGAAGAAAACTTAAGCGATACTCAGTGGAGAGTACATGATTTTGTTATTTCGAAATACATTAGAGAGGCAGTTCCTTCACATGTTAAATTATTCTGTTCATCATTCTCAGGTGTTGCTACAACCAGTCTTGAGCTCTGCACAGCATTTGAGATCGGGTTTGAGTTATGAGGCCTGCCATTTGTTTGTGTTGTCGTGCTCATAGTTTTGTATTTATGGTGGTACTTTTTCTTTACGGAAAACAATGTTTGTGCTCACTTCTCATATATACCATTAATTTTTTCCGTTGCTAGCTATAAATCTCAAGTCCATATTATCTATTGGTGGTGCCAATGCAGTAGTTAGCTATACAATAGTCATCTGTTACCATTGACTATGATATCATTATGTAATGCGTGACAGAAGTATACGAATGCTGAGAAGAATTCAAGATTTGAAATCAAAGAGTTAAAATTTTGAATTTTTCATCAATCCGAAATTTGAATTTAGGGATTCTAAATTTGTCTCAGGGTTCATATATTAGATTATATCAATTTTACCCTAAAATATTAATCTTTTTTTATAATTTCAATTTCAAATTCAGCTTCAAATTTTAAATGTGTCAGGTTTCATAATTAAATTTAAAACCTAAAGTTCGTTGAATATTTTTAGTTTTAATCTTGGTTTTTAAAACCCCAAAATTTGAGATTCAAAATTATGGCACTTCATTGCATTATTTATTTTGATCCCTCGCAAGAACTCTCATACCCTTATACACTTAGACTATTAGATAATGAGTTGAGCCAAGCCAGGGCATTGTTTTATGGCTAGAGCTAGTATACTAGTTGATCAGACTTGGCAAACATCCTGCACTTTACTCTTAGAGGTTGTTACCGCCTCCTAGACGGTTTGGAGGAGTTTACTTGATGACCTCTTTATAGAAGATTATGAAGGAGGCTCAGTAGTTGAACTACTTTAGGACGGACTTTTACTTTATCCATCTCTTGAGGAGAAGGTTTATAATCTTAGAGGTTTGAGTGGTGAAGTTCAACGAGATTAGAAAATCGGTAGTATTTATTTTAAGCAAGTTTATGTAATAGAGTTTATTTGTGTAAATATAGGTTTGCAAATGTCTACATGAGACAAATTGATTTAGATCTTGTTTTGTACAAAATTATTTTATTTTATCCTTACTAGTATAAAACTCGATGTTAGAAGTTTTAAAATCATGTATTCAACTCCTCTGGCGGGTGTCCTTGATAGTACAACCTTAAATGCGGAATGACAGCGAGTGCGGCACGTGCCTCGCCTGCACGGCCCTGTCAAGGCATGGGCCCACCGGTTGAACGCGTGGGCGGCCCGGCCGCTCTCCATCTCGCTGTGAGCACGCTGCCACGTGTAGGACGCTAAGGGCATCTTACAGGTGGCTGACCACTTCCCGAGCAGGCCGTCACCACCTCCCGGGCAGGCCGCCACGTGTAGAGCGCCGAGCAGGGCAGGCGCCCACGGCGCTAGGCCATTGCCCCAGCACGCCGCGCCGCCACGCCGAGCAGCTCCCCGCGGGGCACCAATTTCCGAGCCCGGGCACCTGCCACGCGTACCTTGTGGGCCGAAAACGAGCGTGGAGGCCACCTTGCCAGACCTCTAGCCGACGAAGCCGGTGGTGGTCATCGTCTCTGGCTGCAAGCCTCTCGAGCACGCCCTGAAGCTGTTCGACGAATTGTCGCTGAAGCGTCAGTGGCACATAATCGGGATTACTGAGCTGGGTGCACTGCGGGTGCGCGCAATCGATCTCTGCCAGCGGCGCAGTCAACTCATGGACCTCGTGGAGGACATGGGCAATGATGACCTAGATCGGCGGGACGACCTCGGTCGAGGGGGAGATCCAACCGGGCGACGAGGACGCGAGCAGCATACGTGTCGCGAGGGCGCTCAGGCTTCCCGCGGGCGTGGAAGCACCGCCGGGATCCGTGGTGGGCGACGCCGACGAGGGGCGGCGCCTCCTCCGCCGCGACATCGTCCGCGCGCGACTGGCGCTGCGCGGGCCACACGGAGCGGCATATGCTGAGGCGGCTCAGGAGGGAGCTCGTGCGGAGGTGACCACCGGAGTGGTGGTGCCGGAGGAGCTGTGGCCTGACATCCAGTAGCAGAGGCTGCGACACCAGCCACCAGACTCGACGTACGTCGGATGCGGCGCTGGACGCGAAGGTCGCGGAGGAAGCTGCATAGGCCGCCCCGCTCAGCACTTCGCCGGAGAGCGACGTCTAGGCGATCCCGGTGACGTCCACCACAGCTAAGGCCTTATCCAGTCCAGTTGAGAGTATTAGTACATACGCCAACCACATCCACTCCAGTTGAGAATGTTGAGTACATACACGAAGTTACTCTGATCTGAAATAGGCGGCGCAGTGTCTTGATTAGGTGATCTCATGTGTGCAATGATCCTGGTACAGAACTCGGTCTGTGTCTGGTTTTGTTCTTGACTAGATGACAAGGAGGTAATTATTCTGGTTCCTGAATCATAATCAGTGAACTTTTTCTCACTTGAGTGCTAGCTATCCGTTGCTGGAAATGTGTGTTTGCATAACATCAGAGTTGCTTATGGTTGTGAGTCCTTATGAATGAAGTTCATCCCGTTTGTCCCATCGATTAGGCAGCATGTCAGGTGCACATGACCCGATTGGTGAACCTTTTGATTTGTGCAAATGTTTGTTCACCAAATAGGCTATGTACTGCTGATATGTCCCTACTTGATTGGTGCTAAAGTGTTTTGCTATCCCTTTCTGAGAATGGTTAAATGCATGCCTGGATTTTGATAGACAATATGCTGTAACCAAAGCTGATGATTTTCCTTGGAGCCTTGAGGAATTAACATTCGGGTGTTCAAAGGGACAGAAGCACCTGACCTTGGAGTTGCACTTTGTGGTGATATTGCTATATCCTTTTTTTTTTCCTGACCACCTAGTTTTTCTCTGGCTGTCTGTAAGACAGAAGCGCCATACTGTGGGCTTCATCATGCTGGGAGATACCACTGATATTGCTATATGGTACCTTTTACTAATGTGAAGTGAAAATTTCTGTTTGTCCCAGACCTATCTTCTTGCATTTTTTTATTCATTTTATTTGTTGCTCTTCTTTAAACCTTATATGCAGGCTGAGGCTGTAGATGATAATATTGTCTTCCCTGCAAATTAACTTGGTGATTTTGCCTCCAGATATTTTCTCTTCTTTTGTGGAAATGGAGTTGACTCTTCCTGGGCAACCTGGATTTGGCAAGAACATGGAAACGAACCAATAATGAAAGATCTAAAGCTAGGAACCCATTGGCAACAACTGCAATCGCTTCTGCCAGATTTGCAACTGCTCAGCACGGTCAAGGTTGGAGACGGAGGACGAACGGCCTTCTGGACAGACTCATGGTGCAGCGAAGATTCGAAGCTCTCTTCTCCCACTCTACAGACCCAACTGTAACGGTGCAAAAAGTTATGCAAAGGGGCATCACAAGCAACCTCGTACCCCGACTGTCAGCAATAGCACAATCCCAACTTAGCCTGCTGCAAGAAGAACCACAGCGTGTACACCTGACAGAAGAACAAGACGAAAGGAGAGGCAACATCCATACTAGAGCTCACCATCTAACCACGAAGCTAATTTACTCAGCAAGAGATGCAACATGACCTCTCTGCCCTAACTGAGAATTTTGTATGGTGGCACCATTGAAGGCACAATTCTTCGCTTGGCTTCTATCCAAAGAGAGAGACTCCCAACAAAACAAAACCTTATCAAGCAGAGGAAACAGCAACACATTTGCTCTTACACTGTGCCTTTGCTCGCAGCTTCTGGGCGGCCATTGGACTTCAACCCACTATACAAAACGTTCAGACCTGGCGCAAATTATACAGCCGCCAGCAAGACTCCCAGCGACCCACTTCAAAGTGTTCTTCCTACTTTGCTTCTGGACTCTTTGGAACCATCGACACGACGTTATCTTCAGGAACATGCCTCTGTCTCTGACTAGGGCCCTCAAACGTGGAATTGAAGATGCAACCCTCTGGACAGAAAGGCTTAAAAGGAACGAGCGTAGTATACTGTCCATTTGGAAGACTATTTTCTTTTCTCACCTCCAATTTCCACACAATAACTTACCCCATGTGTAACTCCCCTACTCTTTGTTTTGAACACTTATTTATTTAAATGAAAATTCAGGTGGGGAAGCTCTCCCCTCCGGTGATCCTTCTAAAAAAAATGTAATTGAATTATATATTTTCTCTGTTTAGAATAGTAAAATAAAGTCATCACATTCCTTTTTTCATTTTAACTTTTCAGTTACATGCAAGGTTTTTTACCTGGTTCAGAAATGAAGCAAAACCTGTTAGTGATGTGCCCTTTTCTTATTCTTCCCAAGGTTATACAGCTGTAAAACTTCATTTTCTCAGCTTCAGGGATCTGCTATAGCATTACCTTCATGGCAAATATGGAAGGGAAGCTGGGTGCCACTGGTGTCATTAGAAAAAGTATTATGATTTGATTTTCAGTGCTTTCAAAATGGTTGTTTCATCTAAAAAAAGATTGGCTATTTTGTCAGTTTTTGATTTGTCCTACTTCTGTGCTTCCTTTTGCATTCCCTCTCGTATGTATTGTACCATGTTCACTGCAACTGCAAGTGATCTGATCTGTGCAGCTACCAAAAGTGTCTAAGCAAGTCAGCATGATTTTCTTTGTTGGTGATTTCGTTTACATGAGCTATGCGTATTTACATGTCAAATGCTGAATTAAACTTTCCATTTTCCTAAGGAACTCCTGTGAATCAATTCTGTTCTTGGGACACCGTCATTTCTCAAACTTTAATGGATATGTCACAATGTTAAAATTGCATTCAATCCAGAAGATGGTCAGCTACTTTCTTCTCATTAGTTCTCAGCATTAAGAAACAATTATTAGATTGGACATCACTGTGGTGATTGCAGAATAAACATCTTAAATTGTTGCATGATTGCATCCCTTTCTGCATGTGAGAAAAGCCTGAACCATCACCATTCAACATCTGAAACTTTGCCTCCTGGAAGTTCAGGGTCTCTGCCTCTCAGGGATCATCATCATCAGCAGCAGCAGCAGCAGAACATCAGCACAATGCCACAGCTCCTTCAGCCACTGCTGGCATCACCATGTACAGGCTCGCCGCCAAGTCCTGCGCTGGCAGCTTTGGTGACGGCGAGGCGCTGAGGTCATCGCCGGCGAACACGAGCTGCTCCTTAAGCTTATCCAGCGCTTCTCGCATCCAGTCATACCTGCAGAGGCCGTACGCCTCCTCAACCGGCACCTGAAATTCTTGCACAAGAACATGTGTTAGCTAGCTGCTTGCTGCTATCATCTCATCAGGTGATCTAACTTGGAGTTTTGGGCTGAAAGTGAACTGAAATCTGTAGAATAGGATGCTCACCCATCTCCTGCCATGGGTGGTCTGCTCAGGCCATGATTCCAGCAGCTCTGTCACCTGGAGAGCAAACATGAATCCCTTGCAGGCCCCTTCCAGGCCACAACTGTTCTGTTTGCTCTTGCTCTTGAATATCCATTCTCCCAGTGGTGAACCCTGAATTCAACACAGTTTGTCAGCTGTTAGTGTGACTCTGTTCTACTCCTGAATGTTGACATATCTGAATGATGGGTTTGAAACTTTAACATGAAAAAAATATCATGAGAAAATTATTGCAATGTCTCTGTCTCTGTCTCTGACACTGTTGGAAAGCTCACATTTCACCACATGGAAATCATGTGCAAGAATGCATTATATTCAGTGTTTATTCAGTTTAGTATAGTTGATTAGTTGTAGACTGGTAGTTATGCAGCAGTGACTTTTCTGCCACCTAACAAAAACCAACAGATTGGTGTATTTGTTGGTACTACTACTGCTAGAAACAACAAAAAGAAAAGACAGGGTAGGACATAGTAGTACTAGTACCCATCACACATTGCTTTGGAGATATTAATTCATTTCTCTAATAATTTTTTTCTAATTGCTCTTGTTGCTTGTTGTCAAAATTGTTCCTAGCTGTACTTTTCTGAATATTTTGCTAGGTAGTAGCCACTTAACATTGACCATTCTATCTATCTATCTATCACAATTCACAACCAAAAGGGACACATCCATGAGTGTGACTACTCATCCTGCTAAATCTATCCAAGAGGAAACTACACACTAAAAAAAGAACATAAATCCTAACATGTTTCTTATCATGCATATATTATTTTATCCTGAACACCCCACCAACTAATTAATCAACTCAACCACAGAAAAGGCCTGATTAATTAACTAATAATTTGCAATTATTTATGTATAAATGACACATCACGAGTAGATCAGAGAGGGGTCACCTACACTTAGGTCGCCCTTGACGCCTGCTTCCTCGAAGGCCTCTCTGCAGGCAGCTTCGTCGATGCTCTCGTCGTCCTCCCATCCACCCTGCATATGCAGATGGACGCCACATGAGCATGCCACCACCAAGCAAGCAAAGCTTTTTTTTTTCCCTTTCCATAGCAGTTTCTTGGAACTTAAAAGGCAAATTATGCAGATTCTTTTTGCATCCATGATTGGGCCTGTGATAGCTTTTTCATATGATGATCATTGTTATTGTTGATTGGCTCTCACCTTTGGGAAGATGAGATCGCTTCGCTTCGGCGTCGAGATCATGAGAACTTGCAGCCTGTCCAGCACATGATCATCCTGCAGGGAGCTGCTTTCTCCACCCTCCTTGATCATGTAAGGGATGCATCTGTTGAAAGGAAAAAAAGAAGATCATAATCTTAATAATACTTTCATCCATACATGTTAAAGATGTTAGCTACCAGCAAACTATCACTAGTATCCTTTTGTAATAATGCATTGTTCTCTATAGTTATCTAAATCATATTATTGTTCATTGCCTTCAGCATGCATCCTGCTCCTTAATTTCTTTACCTTCTCTTAATTAGAGTGTGATTTCATGTGACTACATGAAAAGTTCTAGAGAGAAGAGAATCGAACTAGTTTGCAGTTGTTATGTCCTAGAAATGTGCACAAGGTATGCATGATATAGAAGAGCTAGCTTATAGTTACTCAAGTACATATATATTTATACCCAGAGACAAGGCGATAGCATCCTTCATAGCGCTGCCGGAGGCGTCCCTGTCTCGCACAAGCCATGTTCATCGCCGGAGGTGATGACGGTGCCATCTTTTCCTTACTCGAGAAGAACAATTTCTTTATCTGAACAATAACCTGTGCACACAAACTTAGGCCATATAACCTTAGCTTAATTGGTAGATACAATATTTACAAGCTTCATGAACTGGTTAACTGAAGATCTCTCTCTATATATATACCACAGAGAGAGAGAGAGAGAGAGCTAGAAGATAGAGAGATTTGTAAGCTCACCTCAAGTGGACAAATCCAAGAACAACTCCAACTCTTCCTCATAACACCAAGCATCACCAACTGGTATCCTCCCTGATGCCACAAGCTTCTCCCAGCTGCATGCCACTGGCCTGAAGAATCTCTCCCTTTGCATCAGTTCACTGGCTCTAAATGCAATTGAAGAGGCTTTAGATTTGGAGAGATATGGTATATCATAAGCTAGGCAACCAATTTGATTGGGAACCCAATGCTCTTAGAATCTAATCCTCTTATCTCTCTTTTGCTAGCTAGCAAGCTAAGGTGGCTTTGAATTTGATCCAATGGAGTTATATACACAAGGTACCCAGAGATGGGCTTCTTGCTTCTTGTGGCTCCTGGAGCTATTTATAAGGAGGATGCAAGTTTTTTTTGGATTAATTTGCATTGAACTCCCTAAGTTTTTGGTGATTCTCTAATGCATCACTGTCTTGCCGTTTTTCTTCAGCTGGTCAATGGGTTGCTTGTATTTTTCTTTTTTGTGTCAACCAAACCATCTTATTAGGAGACCACCAATATGGACGAAAAGAGGTTTGCTTTGGTAATTGCCTGGAGTTTCCAAACTCCTGTAGATAAAGGACTATTTTTTTCATTTCTAGCTTAAAAAAATCACTCTCACCATCCTAAAATATAACAACTTCTAGCATTTAAAATTTATTCCAAAATATAATAACTTTCACCTACATTGCTTTCTTAACCAATCACAATCTTCCTTTTAATTTCTCTACCTACTTACTCTTTTTAACCAATCACAAACTTCTTCATTTAATTTCACCTACTTTCTTAATACCCGTGTCGAATCCTAAAACTTTTGGGGACAGATGTAGTACTTATTTATGTTATATCTAGGGAGAATTTGTTTGTATATATCATGAGTAGCCAAGAGCATCTCCAATAGTAACCCATTTTTGACTACCTAAATATCTATTTGGGTAGCTAGCAAAAAAAAAAATACTCAAACTTGATGTGTGCTTCAACAGAATGGCCATTTGCCAATCTCCAAATCTCGGGAGACTTGTGTTGAACGGGTAGCGGGCATGGGGTTGGCGGCTCTCGTGAGGAGGAGGAGGCGACGAGGAGGGGACGGGCGGCTATGCTCACTCGATCTCTCCTACGGCCGCCACACAGAGAAGCAGCAGCAGCCATGCAGACAGAGAAGCAGCAGCAGCCATGCAGGCCGCCGCCGGGTGTGCCCGCCGCCTCCTCACGTCGCCGGTGGTGTCCGAGATCTCCGATGTCCTCTCCGCACCACGCCTCGGGTGTGCGACACGGGGACGGGCGGCAGTGCGAGGAGGCGATGGCAATTTGCTGGCGACGGCGCAGGGACGGGCGTCACGGGAAGATGGGCGACGGCACGAGAAGGAGGCGCGGGGACAGGCGGCGGGACACAGAGGGCTTCGCTCGGTGAAAAAAAATAATATTTTAGTAAGTCTCACTATTTGACTAGTGGGTTTGGATGGCCATATTTGACCATTCCAGAGGATGGTTTGACCATTCAAATAGGTTGGTAGTTTATTAAAGGGAGTTTTTAGGTCAAAATAGCTAAATTTTAGCTTAGTCATCCATATATGGTAGCTATTAAAGATGCTCTTAAAAGCACACTACATTAAATGTGCTAATGCAAATTGTGAACAGTACACTAGGTTTAACAGAATATATCATATTCTTCTGGTGATGTAGATTCCTATATATAATAATATTGAGGGGCAGTAGATCACATCGCAATTTTGGGGAAAAGCTGTAGGAGTCGTCACACACTAGTTAGCTAGGGACAACTTAAAGTATATATTTTAATCATGCAGGGACAATAGATGCAAGTCAGTCATTCTATAAGAAAACATTCGAGGGTCCACTAATTTTCCTGTGCAACCTTTTTCCTGTATTCAAGCAGTTATCTCTAAGCTTTTAACTATTTTAATGGTTGGGAAGTAACTCCACACCTTCCTCCAGGCCTCCACATCTAATGCATTTTTTTCACTAAGCTGCCAGGAAGTTTCATATATGTTAGTCCCTCTTTAAATTACTTATCATTCTATCCTTATCCTAAGTCGAATACTATTTTTATCTTTAATAATTAATTTTTAGAAATTTATATAGTTTAGCAACATGTAAACACTACCAGAAAACTCCGTTTTTGTGAGGGTTAAAATATTTCGTGACGGTGCTCACTGTCATGAAAAAGAGACTTCCCAAGAGGTCACTCATCCTCCCGCCTGAGCACGTTTAACTTCGAAGTTTTAATGGGATCCGGTGATTTGGTGTGGGTATAATCACATCTGAAATACTTATGCCGCCGGTTGGTATAGATCTTTCTTGTCCAAGTGGAGGGGCGATGGCACAGTACACTATTTCGTGAGGGGAAAATCATTTTTGTGATGGTGCACCGTCATAAAAACAACTACCTTTTGTGACGGTGTGTCAAGCACCGTCACAAAAATGACGGTTTTCGATGCACCGTCACGAAAATTGTGATTTTCGTGAGGGTGCATCAAAAACCCTCACGAAAATTCATCACCCTCATGAAAATGACGTTTTCTGGTAGTGAAATTATATATTATGAAAGTATTTCTTATGGTGAATCTAAAAACATAAATATTATGATGCTAAACTATATAAATTTCTAGATTGATGGTAAAATATATAAATATTTGATTTAGGATAAATAAAAAGATTAGTAGTTCGAAATGGAGGGAGTAATGTTATGAGCTTGAAGTGATCAGGACATATATTACATTTTTTAGTATTATTAATGGTACCTCCTCTGTACTTTACTAGTGTAGAGGTATCAATATTAATCAACACTAGAAAGCTTGATACGTACTTCTACTCTCCTCAAGGACAGTAAATATGCTCTATTCTTATAGCTTAATTGGTCCCTCCATTTTGTCAACAAGTTTGTAATAGGATAATACCATGTTCCATTATTTAAACCATTTTCTACATGCCATATATATACCTAGCTAGCTAGTCCATTAATTCGATCTGATCAATTTCAACTTCAGCAGTGGTGGATAGGTAATTAGTACTGATTCTATATATTGTGCTACAATTTTATGGAATATTTGAACATGTTTGGTTGATGTGGCTCTTACTTAATTCGACATATATAGAGAAAAAGAGGCATTTTTCTACGTCAGTCATTGTAAAGATGTTGCAATCATACTACTAAAACTAACCCCCACAATCTCTCTTCTCTTTATTTGCATTTCTCAGTGTCATTGTCACATTACTTTTGTTGTATCTGAGTTAATCAATTTATATTCATGCTGTCATTCCACATGTGGTCCTTCTTTTTGCAAAAAAAAAAAAAAAGACACCCTTTGCCGAGCTTCGTGGTGGACCGGTTAGAGTGACTGAACTTCGTAAGTCATTTGAAACTCCCGTCCGACTTGGGTTCGAAGTGGAGCACCTCCTTAAAACAAAGCTTTGTTTTAATAAAAAGACACCCTTCAGAAATTTAACTATACAACCGTGAATGCAAAATTGCGACTTTGTGAGGACGAAATGGATAACCT
The DNA here is from genome assembly GCA_003991445.1 of Oryza meyeriana var. granulata. Classification (NCBI taxonomy): domain Eukaryota; kingdom Viridiplantae; phylum Streptophyta; class Magnoliopsida; order Poales; family Poaceae; genus Oryza; species Oryza meyeriana. The sequence goes on along the minus strand of RYFJ01000424.1, from coordinate 97,075 downwards.
AAATTCATGGAGAAGATAGAGACGGATGCTCAGTAGGAGTTTTTGCCTGCTGCAATTGGCAACTACTCTCCAAAACGGCAGTTTCTTTGACGGTTTCCCTGCCCATTATGCATAATCAACATCCATACTGATCAATCAATCAATTAGCTTGCAGAAATCATCATCCTGTCTAGCTAGCTAGCTAGATCGTCGTCGTCTTGTTCAATGTGTGCTTTGACTGCATGAGAAGATGGTGTAGCTAGTGGCTAGCCATGGCGATGTCACACGGAAGAGGACAGACTTGGTGAGAAATTTCGTGCGCTAGACCGGTTCAACGACTTCTCCTGATCCACACCTTTCTCCCTTTGGCCCTATATATGTTGCATTGGATAAGGACAGTAGGTTAAACTTTGCCCTTTGATAATGAATTAGGGCTTCCTCCTCAATTGGTCAGTGAGAGATTGAGAGAGAGAGTTGGAACATTCATCATCCATCAATATAATCGTGTGGGTGATTTAGAGACTAAAACATACTCAAATAATATTATATAGGGCTAATTAGATCGATGCCATTATAAATTTGCCTGTTTTGAAAAATGCCATTATAATCCGTCTAATTGGAACCATGCCACTACAACCCTCCCAAAATCGGATCCATGCCATGCTATACACCTGATACATGTTTTGAATCGTTTTTTTGTCTACTATATTTTCGTATGGACCAAAATGCCCCTGTCTCCTACAACTCAACCACTGCTACTGCAATTTGATGTTTAAAATCAGATCGGATAGACAACATTTCAAACCCAAAAATTGAAATCGCTCCTGCAAAAAAATTACAAAGGAAAAAAATGGCAATGGAGCTGGTGTAGAGCTCGTCGCTGCCGCCGTTTAGGGAAGAAGAGGGGAAGGAGCTCAGGCCATGTTGTCGCCGGTTGAGCTCGGGCTTCGCCGCCAACCGAGCTGCCACCACCACCAACTAGAACACCACCCCTCGTCGCCGCCCACCAGGAGCTCGGGCCATCTTTGGCGTAGAGGGGTTGTCGACCATGAGCAACGGCCGGGCCGGCCACCCACCCATCGGCAGATGCTCTGCATCTCCGGCGCCGCCCTCTAGCCAGCGACAACAAGCCGAGCTCGCCGCATTTGCTTGCACCACGCTGAGCTTGTGCTGAGCTTGTTGCTGCACATCGCTGCTTCCTGACTCGCTATCCTCGACCTTACCGCCGTTGGATCTATAGACTCGTCGCCGGCTGGAGTGAGGAGAAAGTGGGTGGGATCTGCTCTGTCTAGCCCTGACCCACTATCCCTGACCTCGCCACCGCTGCTGCTTGCTCCACCGTCGACACCACTGCTGCTGTCACACCTCGATCTGGCAACGCCGTACAATGGCACCAAATAGGGTATGCCGCAGGAAAACAACGTGAACTGCTTCCCCACGGAACTGCGTTAACGATACCAATCCTAGGACATAGCACTGGCATCCACAAAAATCAGATATGCATCATTGCAACCTTAAATAAATAATTAAACATATACCTTAACTTACGTTGTATCTTCGGAGCAAGCCGGAGACAGCAACGAGCAGCATAGAGGCAGCAGCAGCAACGGAACAGCGGAGTAAGTCTCAACACACAGGCACCGGCTGGGAACCAGGACAAAACCTTAGTCTTCACTTCACTGCAACTCTAGCTTCAGCTCCCGACGGAGAACTATATATAGAGCAACGGTGAGTACTTACGTACTCAGCAAGCCAGGAGAATTTAGGTGGTTGTTGCAGGCTTCAAAGAGAGGCTGAATATTTTATAATCTATTTTATTTAAATTCTTTTAAATCTGCCAAGTATGTGCTTCTCAACAATCAGGGTGAGGTGGGGTCTCACCCGATCGGAGTGAAAATGTATCAATCTTTATTTTTTTTATTTTCGCAATCTCAGTTGGCATCAAACCGGCTCCCTGAGCCAAAACATTTCTCCGAACTTCTCAAGTCCTGCTATCCTCGACAGCTAAGCCGACATCATCGGACGGCCTGCGTCCTCGACGACACATCCTTCTTACAGTTCTCAAACCATTCACACATTTACAAATAGGGTAAAATAAAACTACGCTAAGGAATCACCTCACATCCGCCCATGACCGTGGGCACGGCTGTTCAAATAGTTGAGATCTCTGCAGAGGGGGTAAACTTTACCCACACGACGCGACTCACTCTAGCCACCACCTCGCACTATACGGGTACGATTGATGACATAGAGGTTTTCGTGACAAGACATTTCCCAAGCCCTCCCAGGTTACCCCATGTCAACTGGAGAGGTCTACGGCCAACAACAGGGTAGGTCCCAGACCATACTGTGCCTAGAACTCAGGAGGCCTTCCCCGACGCCCTCCCAGCGATCCACAGTCCAATGACACGCAAGACGTCCCTGGGCGACTAGTTACTCAGCCAGGGGTTGTCCATTCTACCCATGTAGTTGTACTGGTTATATGCTCGGATGAAATTCCGATGGAATAGGTCCTTAAGGCGACCACACAGGCATCACACACCGGACCGGCCTTGTGTCGCGAGTCTCTATTTTTAAAACTCATTTTTTTAACAAGGCATCGACCCAGGTGTTGGGTTTTCTAAACATTTTGTAAAACCACATTTTACCTAAGAGGTTTCTCAAATTTTAAATTTGAAGCGGCGACCGTCAGTACTCACACAATAGTGCATGAATACCGAGGCGCAGTAGTAGTGGTTATAAGGGAACAAGATATATCAATGTCAAGGAAGTAATTAAATGCAGCAAGTTTAGGATGGTCCGCCGATCTGACTTGCAGATGGGACCGCACAGATCAGTGCACGCCTATCGATGCAGGTTTTGCAATCAAAATAATTTAATTTCAATTATAGGCTCGATTGATCAAAAGTCACTTGCCTTGCTCTAGGTCTTTACGAGTCTTCGAGAAATCATCGCAAAATCCGCTCCAAAATGATAGTTTGACGACCGATTACTATACATAAACAATTAAAATCTACACAAAGACCAGAAAAAAGACTCTATTTAGTACTACTAATAGTGTCACCAGATAGATCTCAATTTTAAAAATTACTGGAGTTGGAATGGAGTCAATCGGATCAATGGATTAAAAGATATGATTTTCTGAAGTTAAATGGAATTCTGGATGAATGGAAAAGGAACTGTTAATTTCCAAAAGGGAATATTCCCAAGAATCTTCTCCTTGGTCACTAACAGTTGGGATCACTGTCATCCCTGGCCCACAGGTCAGTGGAGAGAAGAAAGGTCACTAATGGATGGGGCTACTGACATGAGGGGCCCTCATGTCAGTAGGTGGAGGGGGATGGTTGGAGAGCGGGCTGGTGGAGAGGAGGTGGGGTCTGACTGCCAGTCTCACCGAGAGGGTGAACGATGGGGGCGGACCATGGACCGGGAGGAGATGGCCTACCCGCCAGTGGTGCTCGGTCCATGGACCCGAGTCCAGTGCGGTGCAAGGAGGGGCATGGTGGGGTCTTGGTGCACGGCGACGGCTCACGGTGCACCCGAGACGCGGGCCTGTAGGTCAGAGGCTCGGGGCTATGGACCGGTGTACGTGTGGGACGGTGGAGAGCAAGGGCTAGGCCCACATGTTGGCGAGGGCTGCGCCGGGGTGCAGGGGTTTGGCCACGCGGCAGGAGGTGGGGAGAAGAAGGGGAGAGGAGCGTTTCCACTTGGGATCGACGGCCGATGGCGGCGCTAGGCGTTTTGGCGAGCGGTGGCGAAAGGAAGCGAGCAGCTACACCGGCAGGAGGGGGAGATCATGGCGATCGTCTTCGATGGTTCAGATGTGCAGAAGAAGGAGCATTGGCGGCTGGCGACGGGTACCCGAGAGCGACGGGGAGAGAAAGGAAAGGAAGAGCCGACGCGCGGTGGCGAAGGAGTTACGACGACGGCGAGTTCAGCCCGTGCTTGGGCAATTCCCAGCTCTCCAGGACGGAGCTACCGTAGTGTCTCAGGGCAAACATGGGGCGAGGGGGTGTCTGTTGAGCTCACTGTGGGTGGGAATGGCGCTGCGGCGATGGATTGAGGATGGTGGAGACGGAGAAGGCCGGCGGGAAGACAGGGGATGGTGCTCCTTGTGTCACCAAAGCACGTCGGCGTGATGTCATGATGAAAGAGGCCAGCCGCGGCGGCGAATCTGGGATGGCGTAGACGGCGTGGCGGTTCATGACCGAGGGAGGTGGGGGCGACAATCGCGCAGTCCGGGAGAGTTGATCCGAGAGGAGAATGAGGTCCCGGCTGGGGGTTTTATAGGCGAGGAGAGGGGATGGCTAGGTCGGTTGGGCATGCTCGGGATTTCCCTGTGCCCAATCATGGAGGTGAGAGGAAGGGAGGGCGCCGAGGTGGAATTTCTCCGGGTGGATGGAATCGACCGACGACAGTGATTTGCCGAGCGACAATGGCAGTGTATCGAGTGGGGCAAATTGAAGCGTTGGGGCGGGAGGAGCGACGCGGGGCGTGCTGGTGGTGACGTGAGCCACTTAGTGGCTTTTGACCACGAGGCCATGGCGGGAGAGAGAGAGAGACCAAATGGAGGGAGAGAAAGGCAGGAAGGGAGATGGTGCTAGGCTGGCTCGGCGTCCCAGTGTTGGCAGCTAGCGGCGTGTGCCGAAGCGGGGCCAAGATGACGGATGGCGGTGGGGCTCGGTAGAGTCGGTCCGCTGCGGTATTTCTCCAAACGGGGAACAGGCGAGATCGAGGCGAAGAACGGGTAGACAATGGCCACGCCAGGGCTTGCGCGCGGGCGAGCATGAACGTGGTGTTCATGCGGGCGGGCGGGGCGATACACGGGCATCAAATAGCTTTGGCGGCGCGCGTGGCCACATGGCGGGAATCGGGAGGGTTGTGGGCGAGCGGGTCTAGGGCGGGGATCGGACGGCGCGGAAAGAGGGCTAGGACACGTGTCGCGCATTCGGTGGCTCGACGCGGCTCACATGCGGTCGCGCGGGGCACAGAACTGGGCCGGAGGGGAGAACAGCCCAGGAAGCATAGTACTCCCTCTGATTTTTCCAAGGGTATTTTGGAGGGGTATTTGGGGATTTTTCTTTGGGATTTTGAATTCAAAATTCAGATTTGAACTCAGGTAAATACAGGGAGTCAAGGGCAGGAATTTCAAGGGGATAATTTGATATTTTGGGGGAGTTTTGTATTTTGGAGCAATTCTTGTGTGGGGCTTCCAAAGAATATTTGAGAGGGATTCAAGGCATTGTAAAATTAGAATTCAATTCTCCAAGTTTGGGTTTTGTTTATTGTTTGAAGGGATTAGATTTGGGGGGAGTTTGAGGGCTTGAATTGATGCTCTCAAGGAATATATATACTTGAACTTGGGCTCTCAAGGAATAATTGGAAGGCATTCCAAGAAGGACTCGGATTTGTATTTGAATCCAAGGATATTAGTTGGACTCGGGCAAGGGAAGAAGTCAAGGGGGCTTTCAGTGGAGCCTCGCTGGAGAGTTGATACACATATATTGATGGACATGTATGGGCATGTATTTGGGGGGGTGTGTGTGTGTGTGTATATATATTGGTGGAACGATGATTGAACAGGGATTTGATTCCCAGTTTAAACTCAAGGTTATGTTTTGGGATCAGGGAAGAGAGACTAAGGGGATTTAAGGAGGGAAAATCAAAGGGGATATTTTTAGGGTTCCGATGCGGATCTTTGGAACGGATACTAAACAGAGATTTTTCGAAGGAGGATCGGAGGGACTTCGCCGTTAGGGTTTATAAAGCGAATTCGAACACGGCGATTCAAACTCGGAGATTATTTTAGAACGGAGGTTTTTGAGAGGAGGGATTTCGAGATCGAGGACAAGGAGACAAACTGAGATCCAGGCACGACTTACGACATAACACACAAAGATCGAAATTTTCACGGATAGATTTTAGTAAAATATAGTTTAATGTCTTGCTGAAAGTAGGGCGTTACAGCTGCTGCTTGCTCCGTTGCTGCCTTGGCTGCTGCTCGCTCACTGCCGATGTCGCCGCTCATTTGCTGCCGGCACCGCTGCCCTGCTTGCTTCGTTGGTCGAGGATAGGGGTTCGTCGAGGGATGGGGGTAGAGGAGACCAGGTGTTAAAAAAAGGGAGACAAGGGCATTTTGGTTCATACGAAAATATAATAGACAAAAAAGATTCAAAACGCGTATCAGGCATTCAACATGGCATGGATCTGATTTTGGGAGAGTTATAGTGGCATCATTCCAATTAGATTGAATTATAATGTCATTTTTCAAAATAGACAAATTTATAATGGCATGAATTCAATTAACCCTATCATATAGGTTAATTGGATCTATGCCATTACAAACTCTTTAGTTTTGAAACATGACATTGCAATTCATGAAATTTAAGCCGTACCATTTCAGTTTTACAGATATTCAAGATATATCACTACTTACCACTTCATAAAAGTCTTGAACCAAATTATCCCTATGTTCTATTCTTCCTTCCTCCTCTCTCCTATTCATCTCCAGGTGAGAAAGACGGAAGGGGTGAGAAACCAGCGGCTTCCCGTCCATAGCTTGAGCTTGAAGTTCAACCCAAAATTCAACCGCGCACGCACGCAATGGGTTCGGATGCTAGCAGCGCCGCCGGCGATGCAATGGAAGTGCTCCAGGCAGTGCCCTTCCAGCTGGACACCGACCTCGTGCTGACTACCGACGCCACCGGGCGGGGGCATGTGGGGCTCGTGCTTGTCGACGTCTCCCCCGCCGCCGTGGCCACCACCGAGTTGCGACCGTTCCTCGATGCCGTCCACTCCGAGGATGCTGGCGCTGCTGTCACATCGGCCTCGCTTGCCGCTCTCCACGAGGTGATGTCGCTCATGGGCTCGTCCCTCCCGGACGCCATGGCCAGATGCCGGTTCGAGGTCGAGGCAGAAGTCGGCGCTGAGGAGACCGTGCTGATGCGGATGCTGCACGCGGATATGGCGCGGAGTAGCGGTCTGCTCCCGTCACACCCGCCGTCCTAGACCACCACTGTCGACGCACCGGTCCATTCGTCGCCGTTGTTGCAGCACCACCCGCAGGTGGAAGGGACGAGAGAGAGGAGAGAAAAGGGAAAGGAAGAAGATAAGGAGCAGTTTGGTCCAGAAATTTTGTGAAGAGTACCTAGTGTTATATCTTGAATATCTATAAAATTATAATTACACGGCTTTAATTTTATGAATTATAATGATATATTTTAAAACTAGAGAAATTGTAATGGCACGGATCCGATTAATCCTATATGTAAATAATTATTGAAACCCAACGCCTAGCTATTTAAGGCAAGCTTTACGGTCCTTAGATATACTATATTTTTTTAGTTTTACGCTATAAATGTGATATCTCATGGTATCTTTTTGAAAATGGTAAAATCACTTGCTAGTTAAACTTTGGCCAACCAGATAATTAGAATACCATGCTAGCTAGTATGACCTCCGTTCTTAAAAAGATGATATTTTACACATCGACAAAGTATCATTAAGGATTAAAGTGAACTGTTTTCAGTAGCTTGGATGCAAAATGAGTCATAAAATAGTTTAGGGGTTAAGTGATCCGACGAAATAGATTAAGAGAGTAAAATAGATTTTTTTAGAAAAAATTAAAAGTATAAAAGTGGTTTTCAAGACAAAATGTACCGATATAATTTTTATATTTTAAATTCTGATATTTTTTATTTATGATTTAAGATTTTGAGGCTTGACTGTACATATTGTATGACGTCGTCCTTTTGGGAATAGAGGTAGTATTTTCTTCTAAGAATACACGCACACACCCACACAGAACACATTGACACATATATAAGTGTGCACATCCATATGCACGCTTGAAATATTATTCATCGTATCAAATGCCTTTAAAGAATGAACAAAACTCAATCTACATTGGAAATACAATAACTACAAGGGAAAAAGTTCAATTTATAGACTTGAATTTTCACCGAAGCCTAAAAATCAACCCAAAAATAGGATACTATTCAACTCATGACTAACTGTTTAATTATTTTACCTCATCCCCCAACTTAAAACGAGGCGGTATCATCGTACATGGCACTTAACATTGCCGGTCTGGTCAGAGAAAAATAAAGAAAATGATGGCCTCACATGTCATTCAGTCCCATCTTTTTCCATCTCACTCTGTCCCTCTCCCATTGCCGTTTCCAACTTCTACGTTTAGTCGCCAAAAATATATGGGAAAGCCATTGTCGGCTAAAATTTATCCTTTTTAAGTTTGTCCATATTTTTAGTTAAACGTTTACATGTTATTTTTTTAAAGTATCTCCAACAGTCTATAGATCTTACTCTTCATTTGTCCATTTAGCCAGCTGGCTAAAATAATTCCTCTCTATATTTTTTATGTGCTCCAATAATAACTCTATCTTCACTCTCTATTAAAAAAACAGGACTCATATGTCAATGCCTCTTTCCTTCTTCCCCCTTCTCTCGATACCTACACTTCGGGGCGGCAGCGAGCTCCATCCAGGCTGCCACCACCGAGCTCCACCGAGCCACCACCGAGCTTCGCCCGAGCCGCCGCCACCCACCGCCGAGCTCCGCCTGGGCCACTACCACTCTCTGCCTAAGCCGCTGCCACCCACCGCCCGAGTCGTCGTTGAGCTCCGCGCGGGCTGCCGCCACCCTCTGCCCGTCCTTCTGTTCAATAAGGCTGGGGTAGAGGAGTCATCAATGGCCCTGGGACAGAGGAGTCGTCGGCAACCCCGAGCTCCGACTCAATGGCATCGGCGGTGGTGCTGCTGCCAGCGGCGGAGATCGATGTGGGGAACGGCCGAGGACGACATCGATGCAGGATGCGCCACCACCACCCACGAGCTCCTCCATCTTGATCTACAATTTTGGCTGGCCAACTTTGGCCAGCGAGGGAAGCAGTTTGGCTAGCTGGATGGCTTGGCCATCTAGTTGGAGGGTCTGTTGGAGGCCCATTTTGTCTGAAATTGGTCAAATTTTGACTTGAAGAGTCATTTAGAGAGTCTGTTAGAGTTGCTCTTACGTCATGATCAGATCCAACGTATAAAAATTATATAAGAAGTTTTCATGACTTTGCATTGCATTTTCACATGTTATTGTCCCTTAATCTATACTTATCTACATGTAACATCAGTGTGCAGCACACCAGCGAGCTACTCCCTCTGTTTGAAAATATAAGGCGTCCGTATATTCTGCAAAGACAACATTCAAAAATTTTGACTAATAATTAAACTAAAAATATATGTGTTTAGTGCCATGCATATAGTATCACTAAATTCGTATTTTAAAATATTTTCATATGTTGTTAATTTGGTAGTTGTTAATGATATATTATAAAAGAAACTAATGGTCAAAGTATAATATTGAAGACCGTGTAAAAACCTATAAGAATATGTGAGCCATTGATCATGATTGCTGCAGGTTTCATGCTTCTTAATTAGTTTCTTTATTTTTACTATTATACAAGCACTTTGGTTATGTTTAATTTTGAGTAAATTTCTTATTTTCTTTATTTACATTATTCAAATACTTTGATCATGCCTAATTTTGTGTAAATTATTAGAGTTTGTTTCGAATATGTGTACAAAGTCGTTATAGTTTAGGAATTAGAGTTATAACATCTATAGGGTATAGTTAGAGTCAAACTCTATCTAGGCTCTTTGTAGACGGACCTGTTGTAATCGCATGGTAACTTAGTATAGGCGAGGAACGACTGGCCGACAGTGTACCAGTCGATGGTCGTGGATATCCTGATACGCTGTAATTATGTTGGATTAGGGAGAAGCGCCCGCAATTAGTGCCCAGAGATGTAGGCTATGGTTGAACTCCGTTACCAAATATCGTGCCTCGGTGTTGTTATCAAGTTTGGATCTCCTATGGTGTTCTTCCGCGTTTTGCTACCAATGTCGATTTTGGTGCCGGTTATTATAACAAGCGGTATCAGAGCCTGGCCATGAGGGAGATCCATGAATAGAGTTGCGATGGAGGTGCTTCACACTGTGACTACTACACATGATGTCTAGGGAGGACATTTACGCAGGTGGAGCATGGCGGTGATCAACGAAATTTGATCAGTGGAGTCGAATACTTCAGGCGGGTGGTCCGAACCATTCGATGAGCTGCAATCAACAAGGAGGCAACTAGACGTAATGCTCGGGTTATGTGGCAGCGCAAGCGATTGACGATCCAATCGATAGTGTCGGATATGTCGGGCGGGTGGCCCAAACTTTTCGGTGAGCTACTTTCAACTGGGAGACAATCAGACATGATGCTCAGGGTTGATTGAAGCAGGAGGCGATTGATGACTCGATTGGTGGAGTCGAACACTCCGGCAGGTAGCCCGAGACTTTTGGTGAGCTGCATTCGATAGGGAGATGGCTAGACGTTGCGCTTGGGTCATTTGGCGGCTGGGAAGATGGCGGGGTGATTCATCATCTTTTGCTCATGGCTAGATTGATGGATGGTCAATTAGAAGTCAGAGCTATGTTGTTTGTCGAGTAGCGGGGCATGGGCCTAGGCCATCTCCGGCGACAGGAGGCGATGGCGAACCCGAGCAAGAGCGGGTCAATTTCGTTGATGGTGTCAACAAGACTGTTTGGCAGTATAGGATATATCCAAGATTTGTAGGTCAGCATTATGGGGATATATGCAAATCTGCATCACTGAAGATGAGGAAGAGTGGGTGCTATTGTGGTAATTTTTTGAGTGATTCAAAGCGACGATATATTTTCTCAAAGTATCAGGTGCTCAGTCTAAGGATGCGAAAAGCATGGATGTTGGATTTGTTAGCTCGGTTCATAAGACGTCAAGGAAGAAATGGTTCTTCTCATACAGTCTAGTGAGTTTGAATTTGTCTATTTGGTGAGGATCTAGGTTATCTAGCCATGGAGTAGATAGAATCAAAGTCAAGATAGAAGATGAAGGTGAATACGGTCTTTGAGGAGTCGGGTATGTGCTAGCTAAGGAGGAATTCAATTTCGCTTAGCAAGATGACTAAGATGATAGAAAAAAAGGTGGAGCACCGTTGTAGGTGGAGTTGATAGGAAGAAGTTATAGGGATAGCGGAGTCTCTTGATGGCGGTGAGCCTGGTGAAGACTTGTTGGGTGGCTCGGTGTGCGCTGCAAAAGAAACCAACTCAAGTCCGGATACATGGAGGTTCGTACAAGGAGCAAATTCAAGTTGGCGTGACATATTCACCAAGGTGGAATTTGTTAGAGTTTGTGTCGAATATGTGTATAAAGTTAGTTATAGTTTAGAACTTGGAGTTGTAATAGATACAGGGTAGAGTTAGGATCAAACTCTGTCCTAGGCTCTCTCTTAAACAGAGATGCGGACCTGTTATAACCGCATGGCGACTTAGTACATATAAGGGATGACTGGCCAGTGACCTACTGGTCGATGGTCATGAATACCCTGATATGCTGTAATTATGCTGGATTAGGGAGGAGCGTCTGTAATCAGTGCTCCGGAGATATAGGCTACGGCTGAACTCCGTTACCAAATATCGTGCCTCGGTGTTGTTATTAAGTTTGGATCTCCTATTGTATTCTTTCGTATTTGGTTACCGATGATGATTTTGGTGCCGATTTTTATAACATAATTTAATTTCCTTAGTTCGATAGATCGCCTTGAGAATCAATGAATTACAGCCCCAATATCTCCATGCCCCTACGTGGAACTGATCACCAAACTCTTGTCATTCACCTAGAGTGTTTCATATGTTAGGGGCTCTACTTCAACATATTAGGGAGTATTTGAAGGTGAGGGAAAATAAAGAAAAAAAGATCATGTAAAACAATACGAGCTATTAGCGTATGATTAATTGGGTTTTAATTAATTCAAACTTGAAAAATGGATTTATCTGATTTTTAAGTAATTTTTATATAGAAATTTTTTGTAAAAAATATATCATTTAGCAGTTCGGAAAGCGTGTTCACGGAAAACGAGTTTTCTTCCCCTTTCCTCACCTTCGAATGCTGCCTTAGTGGCTCTACTGCAGACGATCTTGTTTTTTTAAAACCAGAGTAGCTATCTTTAGGCTCAGTTCGAATCTGCCTGCTAAGGGTAAAAACCCTCTTATTTTCCATGAGCATGTTTTTCGTATGTTTTTTTCATAATTTTCTATATAAAAGTTGCTTTAAAAAATCATATTAATCCATTTTTCAAGTTTAAAAATAATTAATACTTAATTAATCATGTGCTAATGGCTCATCTCGTTTTGCGTGATCTTTTTCATGTTTCCTCTTTTCTCACTTTCAAAGTATCCCTAAGATAATAATGTTGATGACCAATGATCAACATCAAAAGGGATTACGCAAAAAGAGAAAGAGGGAAGGTGAGGGAAGAGGGATGAGCAAGAAGATCACACAAAATAAGGTAAGTTATTAGCGTATGATTAATTAAATATTAATTATTTTAAACTTTAAAATAGGTTAATATGATTTTTTTAAAAGCAACTTTTATATAGAATTTTTTTAAAAAATATACCGTTTAGCAGTTTAAAAAACATGCTCATAGAATACAAGAATATTTTTTTTCTTAACCCATAGGTTCGAACTCAACCTTATGAATTGGACACTGTACTTGAACAAATTGCATGTTCTAGCTACAAGACAAAGTGTGGTGGCAAATCCTTTTCATGCACGTGTGGAAAGGACGGCACGTGCGAACCCGTTTTCTACATGCATGTGGCATTGATCACGCCTGGTACTTACTTGGAGTTGAGTATGTGTCTCATGAAAAGAAAAAGGGTACACGTAACATGATGACAAGTACGTTAGCTTCTTTAAGCAAATGTATTGTATATATGTTATCATTGATGAGGAAAATGTCTGAAAAAATATTAATTGTAGTGGTGCACTCATGTGTAATTTTGTATCCTTTTATCTGGAAGAGACTTGACGTCCTTCATCATTTAATCATAGTTTCTCAAAAAGATAGAAATGGTCGAGGCTTTTTTATTTTTTACTTTTTGCAAAACACATTATAAACGCTCATATACATACACATATTTACCTTTATAAACATATATACACCCTATCCCTGTTAGCATCGCTAAGAGATTAGGGCTGGAATATATTGAGATTGACAAGTCAACACATCCAGAGCCAGACCTATCCATCGGGTAGGGTGGGTCTGTTGACCCAGCTATAGCCCACGTCGTCCCACACCCATAGAGCCCATCCGATAATACTAGGCCGTTCATACTTGCCACCACTCACTAGCCCATAATCAACCCATTAATAGACACAATAAATAAACTTATATTGTGTTATATTAAGAATGAGATTTTTATAAGAATTTATTTTGATAAAGTTAAGAAGAGGTTTCAAACAATGATTGATTGGAGAATAGATTTATCCAGACCTCGTAGAGGAGCTAGACATGCTTAGTGATTTATTAGTGATATGTCCTCTCATATACTAACCAATTTTTAAAGAAAATTGATTAGTTAACTATTACTCATGTGTCATAAATTGACTTAATTTTACAAATTGACAGCTTTATCATTATTTTTTGATATGCGATGAATTATATGTGATATAAAGATTATTGCTTTATGTTCAAATGAGAGGTACCATCTTGGATATTCTTTTATGCCTTAATTTGATTTATTGATTATGCTATATTTTTTAATGAGATTGTAATATAAATATGATATAGTATGTGTTGTGTTCGGTCGTGTTTATTGAGTATCACCATTCTATCTTTATTTTAAAATTGCGTCCGTCACTGATCACATACACCTCGCCTTTGAAGGTTGTTAATTAAGTTCTTGAACCAAGTTATCTCTTTTAGAGTATTGATTGTTAACGGTGGCTTGTAGCTCATATACATACTTATGTTGATTGGAAGCATTGAAACAACTTTGTTTCTACCCCTCTCTCTCTCTCTCGTTACTTCGTCAGGGATATTTATCAGTCTGGACATCGATTCGATCTTTAAATGTAACTTTTGATTTCTTTAAGTTCCAAAAGTTTTATCCAAGGCATGTCAAAAGGACAAGTATCTAGGGAGTATAAGTCTACAAGCACCTCAATAGATTTGGTATCTTTAACTAACCATGGTATTCTAGTTCATATTTGCAAGCTCAACTTCCACTAAGTTAAATCACCTACATGCGCAATATCGCAGCAAATATTTTTTGAAAGAGAAAAAAACGAACGAGTTTTTCCTGTTCATAAAGAACAGACCTACGATTTAGTATTTTTGTGGAACCAATTTTTTTATCCTCATAATTATAACATTGTACCAATTTATTTTAACTATGGATGATAAGACGACTATCATATAAATATAGATCTTTTACTGTATTGTCCATACAGTATCTTTATTGCTATCTTAGATATCCGTACACTAACTAGTATACGCTATCCAAGTGAGTAAAATAGAGAGTTGTATTGTGTATGTAGCCGTGCTAGCTTGGGCTCTCCGGATCTTTATGATCGAAGTGGCTGACCATGCCTGCATGACAAGACGACAAGAATAGGTGTCATATGCAAATGCCGCCTTTCTATTCACGCTGCTGGTCTACGCACGTGCTCCTTGGCAAAGCGACGGCATCTACGTGTACACGCACAAGTGCGCAACAGCATAAGCATTGGCGTCATGCAGTACGGAGTGCGTTTTCTCCACATGAAGGCGGCTTTAATCTTAGTAGTGGTTTACTGTCACTGCCCCATAAAAACTTTATTTCTGAGTATCCACCTGGACTAGTACTTATCTACATAAATAATTTTACGGATCTTGTATTTCTAGTATAAATTTGATAACCTGAGATATCAAATTTAAACTAGAAAACATAATACTTCTTGGTACCTTGATAGAACCATAAATTTTCTCTATATAGATTCATAACTAAAAATAAAATATTTTTTAATTGGAGGTAGTAGAGTGTAAAGTTCACAGTAAGTTTGTAAACCAACCGTAAAGTTCACCGTAATATTTTTGAGCACGCTTCGTTTAAACGAAGTTCATTACAAAATACAAGCCAATAATTTGTGTTTTCGTACACATGCACAGAGAATAGAATTGTTTCCTTGAAAAATTCTACATTTTTACAAGGAAATGTTTTATGTCTCTTTGATCTCTGCCATTAGACAAACAAATGATGCATTTTTTTGGTGAAAGAAAAAAAATACATAGGTGGTAGGACAAACCCCTAGTTCCTCCTAAATCGATAATAACCAGCTGATTTAAATGCCAAGACAAATCAAATAGACTCTAACAAGTAACTCTAGGAACCACACCATCTATTATGGAATAATGACCTATATATGGTTACGCTTTTTTTATTATTAAAAAACTTCATTTTGATAGTAGTCCTAGACAAAATTATTTTTTAAAATAAACTTAGGCACTCCTCTAAGAGAATTATTGAAAATATTTCTGGCATTGAATATTAAGTGAATAAAAAAAACATTAGAAGTAGAACGAGCATGTGCCACCCAAAGGAATAAAAAGTTGTCTCTTGCATATTAAGAAAAACAAAAAGTCCATTTTACTCCCTTAAACTATTTTATTAGAGCATTTAGCCCCTAATTTTTTTGGGCTCGTTTTACCCCCTAAACTATTGAGAATGGTCCACTTTATTCCTTAATAATATTTCTCCTTTTATTTTTCTTTATACAATTTGTATTTTGAGCTAAAATTTTTTAGAGCCATATATAGATCACACTGTTTTAAAGTTCAAAAATATTTTTAGATTTTTCTTGACTGTTTACTTAAAATTTGAAATCTCGGTGTTTAAATCAGTTTTAAGTACTTTGAAGCTATATAATCATTGATAAAAATATAAAAAAATATTAAGACATAAAATACCAAATTTCAGTGCAAAATACAACTTATATAGAGAGAAACATAAAATATAAATACCATTTTTAATAGTTCGAGGTGTAAAATAAGCCAAAAAATAGTTTATGGGGTGAAATAGTTTGAGGGAGTAAAATAGATTTTTTTTTTAAAGAAAATAGCATTGTTTATCTCTGCACACTAGTTGGGCCATTGAAGAAAAATTGTATTCCTCGGAACCTGTATGTGCAAGTACTATGCATGCTCCAATCTTTCTTTGAAGAATTGAACTATTTTCTTTAAAATTATGTTGCAGAAGGTTGGAAGTTATACTTCAATTATAAAAAAAATTCCTCCAAACTATATACGGCTAGAACATGTATGCTGACTACGTTCAACGGTGTACCCATCTCAACTACAACACCGGCCGTACGAGAGAGACCACACACACAATGCACAGTCGATATCATAATATCCCAAGACTGACAGACAAGCAGACAGGACAACAATGGACGAGACAACAGAATTTCAGAGTTCAGAGTCAAACCAGAGAAGGTTCCTCACTTCCTCCGGGCTTGAAACTCTGCAGCAGCTCACGCGTTTTCTCAGCGCGTCAATCGAGCAGAACCAGATTGACCACGACGGATTCGTGATTGATCGATCGATCAAGTCTTTACAATGATCATGAGAGGAGAAGACAGGAAGGACATCTCAGTTTCTGACTGACTGAAACGACGAACGGTAGAGAGGGCTGGACCATCTCTGAACTTTCTGAAGCTCAAGGAAATTCAGAGAACGGCAGCCGGTCGCCTACTGAATCCCCAGGAAGACAAAATCAGATCAGAGTATGCAATGTGTTTTGGCTTTATGCTAAACTTTCAAACCTTGGCAGCTTTTGGAATTTGTGGATGGGAATTATGGATCAAGAGAAGATATCCCGATCAGGTTCTGATTTCTGCATGCAATATACGGTGTGGAAGTGGTGAGTTGGAATCTGCTGGATAGGGGAAAAACTCTCTTTCTATGAGCATGTTTCCCGAACTGCTAAATGTTGTATTTTTTCTAAAAAAATTTTATATAGAAGTTGCTTTAAAGAATAATATTAATCCATTTTCCAAATTTAAAATAATTAATACTCAATTAATCATGCGCTAATAGTTTATCTCGTTTTACGTGATCATAATCTTCTTTTTCTTTGCTTGCTCTCAAACTCACCCTTAATGCATAGGGAAATTATGGTAAGTTGGGAAGGAATGCTTTTATTAGCACATAAAAGAAAAGGGAACTGGGAACAAAATGCCCAGAAAGCAGTTCAAAACATCAGCAGGACAGTGCACGTCTTGTAAAGTAGCAATGTTCAGGAATTGACATCAGTCGTTGGTTCAGATGAACCTTCCAGTTCATCATCCATTGGCAACAAGGGATGATGAGTACTGAAAAAGAAAGGAAAACCATTTCACTGCTAACAGGTCTGCACTCTGCATTGAGATATACTCTATAGGAGTTTCCATGCAAGTATATATATATACATACTTTATAGAACATAAATACATAATCCATACACAAAAGGTTCCAATTACGACCTAATTTAACACTCGGTTACCGCATGTCACAAGTAATTAACCAAGCAGACAATGGGACCAAACATAGGAGCCCAACTCTTACTGCCAGACACCACAACTATTACTAGGTGTCCAATACCGTTGCCTAAACCCTAAACCCTAAACCTATTTACATGACAGCCATGGGAAAGTCAGCCAGTAAGCAGAATAGGCCATTGATCCAAGAGCCGTAGCTTCTTATGGTTCCCAAGCAGGGCAATTACCCCTCCAGTGCCCAAGCTTGCCACAGCGGAAGCAAGGAGAGTTTAGTGGACTCGAAGTCAGCTTAGGGCAGTTCTTGGACCAGTGTCCGTCTTCACCACATCGGAAGCAGCAACCGCTACCATGAGGTAGCGGCACGGGTGATTTTGTTGGTGTTTTCACTTCAACCGAATCATTGGATTGGTTCTGTGTACTCGACAATTCCCTAGCAACTATACCATCTCTTAGTGTAGGCTCAGCAGTTACCGAGAAACCACTGCATAAAACATCATTGTTGACGATGTCAAACGGCCATTCATCGTATTCAGGTTGATCAGGATTGATTGGTCTGCTTTCATTGTTCACCTCCACTTTAACTGGACTGTACTTCCCATTGGTATCCTCCACTGGATTGTTATTTGCAGTTTGTGGTGGTTCTTCAACAAAAGCATTGACCAGCACACGGTAAGAGCATGCACCTTGTCCCTGAAAAAAGGGAACAAATAGCGTGTTAGGGATAAGGAATTCATGGATATAGCAATTGGTAATTCATAATTTCACATCGATCATTAAATAGTAAAATACAACCATCTCTTCAATATGCCAAAACTGGTAAAAGTAAATGACATTGGGAGGTACAAGGTACTATTGAATTGTTCAATTATCTTCTGTGTTCACAAAACCTGATTTAGCAGTAACAATTTAAACAAGGACTGCATGAGAAATTTAGTGTTTAAAATTAGGAACAAAGTTTCATGTTACAGCATTTAGCAGGAAAAATCTTCAACTGTAGGATAATTATGAGTAAAATTTGCATTGGAATATATATTCCTTTCGTTTGCAGTATATGTTACATCAAATTCTCATCTCTACCATATAGGACCTAGTGGTGGTGACAGAGGTGAGATAGATCATCTGTGCAAGTCGCCTATAATAAGGTTATTTATAGATTGATGTCTAGTTGCAAATTATATGTTTTAAAACTTTTCAAGTTTGGAACTTATCATATGCTTATTTAAAATCCATTCCAATACTGTAAGCTTTTCCCAAGATTTATTAGGTTAATTTTTTTCAGGCCTAGTACAAGCTACAAGTGACAGAAGAAATAATATTGCTAACAAGAGCTAAAATATGTTGCATAACACAACAGCATGACTGAACATAATTGATCATGATGCACAAAATTATTTCAAGAGAAACCAATGAAAGAACAGTATTAACAAAAACATTACCTTCTGTATACAACACACATAGTACTTTTGCCCTTTTATTATCTTCTCTGTGCATTTTCCAGCCCCACAATGGCAGGTTGGCCGTTTATCACTCGGCCTAGTACCTTGCGGACTAGCATTAACTGGAGTTGCAGCACCAGTTCGATGATTGCTTGGAATGTTGGACATATGCGGATTTCTAGGACTGTTGGACACATGAGGGTTTCTTGGACCATTAAAAACATGGAGATTGCTTGGTGTAGGAGTTCTAGCACCAGCTAAATGATTGCTAGGACTGTTAAACACACCAGGACTAGCGGGTCGAGAGAAGCAAGTTGGAGAATAATTCTTGGAATTTGAGGGGGATGGCTTGAGGGTGTTGATAGTAGGAGATATGACAGGTTTCATAGGAGCCGAGCCACAACAAGATGGGCTGTTAAAAACATGAGGATTTGGTTTAGGATAGCTCATAAAAGCACGCTGTGGATTTGGACAAATATCAGCTTCTCCACACCAAACAGAATATCTGCATTTCTGAAACAAATAAAACTATTATTAGCTTTACATATACAAATCTGGTTTTCTGTCTACAAGAAGGAAAATCTTTGCAAGGCAGTTGAAAGAGGTTGTACACATACAGAATGCACAACTCAAGTCAGAAGAGATTAAAGCAAAAGAGGGAAAATCAAAAAAGAGCATCTTTGAACAAGGCCTGGTTTTTTTTATTGTTCTTCTGTGTCAGCTGCACTTATTTTTCATACTTGCTGTGGAAAGGAAGTTGTTAAAGATTCACACCTTATGATTCTACTGACCTATTGATTAAAACTTATGTCATCGACCTTTCCCCATGTACTCTCACATGCTTGCAGAAAATATACACATGCATCCAGGAAATCCATGTATCCAACATGTAACTTCAATTGCAGAACATGTAGCTTCAATTTCCAATTGCATTATTGCATCCTCACACAGAAATGCAGGGTTTTTAACGTGGAACAGTGAAGCTCATGGCCATGAGACCAACCTGAACTATCAAATTTGGATGCTACATTAGACATTTCAATGTAAGAATTGCATAGTCTTTTGAAGACACAAAAAGGCCATGGTTGCATACAAAAAATATTCTTCTATTCATATTCCTTCAGAACTATATCTAAATGTATCCAATCCAAATTTATCTATTTCCAGATAAAATGGGAACAGGTGCACAGCAAAATAGTGTTGGTCAGAGACCACTGGCAAAGGAGATGCACAAAGGAATTACAGATTCTCATCCATGATTACGGATTGAGTATCAATTACAAATGTCATTGGCAGAAGAGACGCACAGGAATTAGATGAATTTACTAGTGTGAGGCTAACAATGCTGCATAAATTATGAGAACATGAACAATTGAACATAAATACTGGAAACCGCCTGACATTTCTAAAACATTGTAAAGGACGCTAAATGGACGTGATTCATGTGTCATTTACAGACAGATAAACCTGGATGGCTACAAACAAATATTTGCTAATATGCAAAACTACAAACCAAAAACTAAAAGTACTAACTATAATCTGCACGAAAAGGTGCGCACAGTTCCTATAGTTTGCATTTCAATTTCATATAGTTCTTAAAAAAAGATAGGAATCAGCTTGCAGGTAATTGGCAAAATTTGGCCGGCAGTATGTCAGTAGCAGACCATAAGTGGCCAATCATTAAATCTCTCATCCAATGTCACCTGAAAGCGACGGCTTGTTGCCAAAATAAGCCAACATCTCCATCCATCTCACCATGACAAATCATTCCTCACTCAAACACTCAGAGCATAAAAACCCCACAGGACAATAGAAGCCAAGAAACAACCAAGAAAGGAAACACTCCAAAAAAAAAAAGTACAAGAAAATTCCCTACATTTGATCTTTTGTCAACCAAAATTTTCTGAATTTGAGAGTAGAACAAAGAAAAAACCCTTTGCATCAACCGCATTTCATCCCCAAGAAACCACCCTAAGACATACAAAAAGATCGCCTTTTTTCCGCAGACCAAGTAAAAATTTGGGGGTAAAGAAACGATCTTGGAGAGGGGGAAGGCTCACCGGCGTCGCCGGGCACACATACGCCCACCGCCCGCACTCTCCCTGCTCCACATTGCAGGCGCCGCGGCCGCAGATGCACTGCCTCTCAACGAAAGCCGGGGCCTGGAGCGGCGGCGGAGTTGCAAAACCGCGGCACTTGGCCTCGTAGTGGCTCCGCTCCGTCTCCTCCGCGGCGCGGAAGAGGAAGTCGTCCTCGTCGTCATCCAGCTCGCCGCCGAAGTCGAGCTGCCGCCTCACGGCGGCGCGGGGGACGGCCTCCGCCGGGGATTGGGGGTGGCTGGGAGCGCGGCAGGAGGCGACGCTCTCACCGTAGGTGGAGGTGGTGGAGGCGCTGCTCATCGCTCGCTCCGGCTGCCTCACATCCCGTGCTCTGCCTCCGCCTCTGCCTCTGCCTCTCTCCTCTCCGGTAATGTCCTGTCTCTCTCTCTCTTTCCCTTCCCCTGGCCTGGGTTTTCTCTCTCACTAGTACTCCTAGGTGCCATTATTTTCGGCTCCTGGCTACTCCCTCCTTTTCTCCCTCCGTTTCTATTAGTATGTTTTTTAAACGTAAAACTATATAATTTTTAAAAGAGTTTTTATAAAAAAATATTTTAAAAAAGTAAATAGATTTATTTTTTAAGTTTTTAATAATTAATATTAAATTAATCATATGCTAATGGTGTTTCTCGTTTAGAGCATTCTATTAGTTGTCTTTGGTTCTGGAAAGTGGTGGGAATGCTAGAAATTCCATTCATGTTCATTTTGCAAAAGTTCTTTTGAGAGGCGAGGTATGCGAAACTTTTTAAGATTCTTTTGGCTTTCACTCTGCTCTGTACACTAGGAGGTAGGAGAGGGTTGGCCAAACCGTGGTTACCATGGTTATCACCTAAATCGCCGGATACGGTATCGGTTATCGGTGGTTTGGTTTAAACAAATTTTATTCGTCTTTAATTTTTTAAAAAAATTAAAAAATTAAAAAAATTCTAGTAAGTAGTACTTAAATTATGGATCAATATGATGAAGAAAGTTTGTGAAAATAATGAAGTTTACTTCATATTTTGGAGCTCTATCGAAAATAAAAAAATGAGAGATGAGTTGGGATATAATTTCTACTTTATTTAAGTGTAAAAAGGATAGCAAGGGTTATGCAAAAAAATTATGCAATATTACATTATTTTTCTAGAGATATCCATAAATTTTTCCTGAATTTTCTATATATTTTTTTAAAATTTTAATATGTTTTACGATTTTTTCTTTAATTTTTCTTTTTAGCTTCAACCTATTGTGGTTACTGTGGCTTACTGTGCAGTTACTACACGGTAACCACGAACTTACCGCTCTAACCGTGAGATTTAAAAATTTTGAATTCAAATTTTTAGAGATGAAATTTGTACGGTTTTAGATGGTTATCGTAGTAACCACATGGTAACCATCATACCGTGGAGGGGCGGTAACCCCACTCCAAACGGTATGGTGAACACTGCTGCAAACTAGGGAGTAGGGAACTGTTTCTGTTATGCAGACTGCATAGCAATGGCCTCTTCCATGAAGTTGAAGATTTTTCTACAACCAAATGACAATTTTGTTTTCGGAAGTTACAGAATGCAAAGGAGAAGAGTGTACTCCCTCCGTCGAAAATAAATCAATTCCAAAAAAGTCTACTTCACCCTTCTTACGAATTAGGGTTGATTTACTTTACCTCTTAAACTATAAAAACAGGTATTCTACTATCTAAAATAGAATAGTTTTATAAGTGGTTTTATAACGTAGATAATAATGTGTCAGTGGTTTTTGCCATACAGACTATGGAGAGGATGACGACATGATGATAGAGTCGATTAAATATTTTTAACCAGTATAATGGCTTGAAAATGATGTACATTAATGCTAGTATGTAATTTTTAGGTTTATCAATCAATGAATGAAAAGAAAAGGTTGTGTCAATTTAGTTTTAATGTATTAATTTTTTTGCCATGTAAGTAATACCATTGGCACATCATCATCTACATAGCAAAATTAGCCAGTTTTCATACTTTAGAGGTAGAATATACAGTTTTATAGTTCAGGGAGTTAATTAAACCAATTCCAATATTTTAGAGGGTGAAGTAGATTTTTCCATCAATTCCTAAATTTTAAAATTTGTCCTAAAATAAATTAATCTATATCTTCTTGTCTATCCTTATTCATTTCGAGAAGTTTTGTTTGTTCAATATCTCTTATATATCTACTCACCACTATTTGTTTCTAATTAATGATGGGCACTATAATCTTTTCACATGACCACAAAAATTGTTTTGGGAAATGAGGGCTTGATTTATTTTTAACAGAGGGAATATATCAGAAGACGTTAATTGCCTTGAATACGAAATTGGGGAAGGGCCAGGACCGAGGGCATGGCTAGTGGGCACGTGCGTGCGAGGAAGGTAACTCAGGTGTGCCCTCCTCTCCCTCCCGCGATTTTTCTTTTGTAGCGCTTAATAACTTTCTATTAGAAAATAATAAATAAATAAGTTGAGGTGAAAGTTTGAAAATTTCAGTTAAAAGTTTTAATAACTTTCTATTAGAAAATAATAAATGAATAATAATACATGCTAGGTCATATATTATACTACCTATTTTATATCGTATGACGTTTTGACTTTTTTATATCAAACTTTTTTAAATTTAATTAAGTTTATAAGAAAACGTAGCAACATCTATAACACATCAAATTTAGCATTGAATATATTTTGATAGTATATTTATTTTATGTTAGAAATGTTACTAATTTTTTTCTGCATATAAACTTGATCAAACTTAAAAAAGTTCGACTAAAAAAGTTAAAGTGTGTTATGAAATGGAGGAGGTATTTTTTTAAGATAATTACATGTCGCACTTGAGGATATAAAAGACTTGGAGAAAACATAAGAGTGCTAGATCTTTAATGCCCTGTACGTGTTGAGAATTGATGTAGGTGATGGTGAATTTAGCATTGATAGGTTCCCACTTTCTATAGCTATCTATATGGGGTGTAAGCAGTGACGGAGGCAGAAAATTGTTTAGAACCTAAACAAATGCAAATGATTATAAACAGGTCGAAATGAAAATGGAAGCCATCATTGTAATCTGATCGGTCGGCAAGCATGGGTGGCTAGGCCTTGCATTCAATCCATCATCGATATAGACAAAATAAATAACAACAATACTTTTAATAATATTTTAATGTTGAAATGCCAGTCTCGTTGACTTTAGACATATGTTTTACTATTCGTCTTATTAAAAAATTATGTAATTATTATTTATTTTATTATGATTTATTTTATCATTAAAGATATTTTAAACATGTTTTATACTTCTATATATTTATATAAAATTTTTAAATAAGGTGAATAGTTAAATTAATGTTTAAAAGTTAACGAGTTAAACATTAAAAACCGAATGGAATATAAAATACTTCTATTACAAACTAATAAAAGAGTAGAAAAAACAACCTTCCCCCTATTTTCGTGTCTCGCTGGGCTGGGCCGAATTTAAACGGGCATAATTGCATCATGTGAAAGATGTGTAGTATTGTTATTTTGCTAAGTCTCGTAAGAGGGTATCTGTAATCCGATTATTGGTGGTTGTTGTTTTACTAGTGACGTGAATTGTGGGAGAGGCTAGCTCGTGCACGCGTGGTCGGCCAGGGAAGCTGCTGTGCGCTCGCACCTCGGGGAGGGCCGCACATGCACATGCACATACACAGAGTAAAAAAATAAGTAAAGAATAAAATATTGAAAAAAATAAAATAGTAAAAAAATCGAGTAAATTTTATATTAATAATTTAAAACTTTTATCTCGAATTTTGAAACTTTCAATTCAATTTTCTAAACTTCAACTCAAATTTAAAAACTATCAACTAATAATTTAAAAAATCTAGTCAAAATTTAAAATTTTCAACCTAAAATTTGAAACTTTTAATTAGATTTGTGAAACTTTCAACTGAAATCTAAAACTTTGAGCTTAGCTCTGCTTATTTATGTATTATATTATAATTAAAAATATTAAATACTAATTATGGTGATTAAGGGGTGATTAGACTTTAATGATAGATTTTTGGGGCGTATTACGGCCGGTGCGCGCGGGTTAGCCAACCCGCGCGGCCGGCAGCCTTACTCCATTAGCACTAATCACTATCATTAGTACTTAATGATTCTTAATTATAAAATAATACATAAATAAGCAGAGTTTAAAATTTTAGATTTTAGTTAAAAGTTTTGAAAATCTATTTAAAAGTTTCAAATTTTGGGTTGAAAATTTCAAAATTTGAGTCAATTTTTTTAAATTATCAGTTGATAGTTTTTAAATTTGAGTTGAATGTTTCAAAATTGAATTAAAAATTTCAAAATTAGAGATGGAAGTTTCAAATTATAGTATAAAGTTTTAATCGATTTTTTCAATATATTTTCAATATTATTATTTTTTAACCTGTTCAACGGTCCTAGCATGCTCACGGCGAGCGCATGCGCATAGCAGCTTTGCGCGTGAATTGTTCATTGCTTTACATGCCTCTTCCGTTTTAAAATATAAGACATATTAGATTCTTATACGGTCTTCAATATTATACTTTGAACATTAATTTATTTTATATTATATTATCAATAACTACAAAATTAACATTATATGAAAATATTTTCAAATACGAATCTAGCAACACTAAATAAATGAAACTAAACACAGATATTTTTATTTTGATTATTAGTTAAAATTTTCAAATATTGATTTTTCTAAAAAAGGATGTATTTTGGAACCAGGGAGTAAATTTTACACAACGAATGTAACTTTCGGTCTTTTATGGCGACTTAAATACACATACAACTAACAACTTCATATTGGGCCGCTAAAGCGAAAAAATAGCTCCTGTCGATTTTAATGTCCAACAAAGGAAGGCTGGGCTGCAAGCCTACAAACAGAGGCCAGAATTATCATGCAAACAGAGCCTAAAGTCGTTGTTGCCACTGAAAGATGTAATAATTCTAAAAAATCTGCAACACAGACACTCGTCGCTCTGTACTAAATTTGGATGCGTGCTAATATAATACTCTGTTATTCCTTGCATACAAGAAAAAGAAGTTATGGTCGTGAATTTCTGGTTCTTTTGAATTCGTGTGATGACAAACTCCAAGCTTCGAGGATTTTACAAAAAAAAAAATGTACTGGATCAAGGACAATTCCCATGATTACAGACCAAAATTCCCATGATTACATAAGTACCAAAATTCAGACAGGGACACTAACTTTGGTAAATTCCCAATGTTTTAAAATCATGTGCCAATGTTTAAAATACCATGATACTGAATTGACTGTAGTCTGTAATCATGTGCCAATGTTTGACTGTAGTCTGTAACCATATCATTGTAGCAAACCAAAATTCCCATGATTTTAAACCCACGACTTATGGAACCATGAAAAAAACCAGGTAGTTGAAATGTGCGGGATACAGATCAGCAGATGCTAATTGTGTTGATAAATTGTTTATTTAGTACCTTTTGCTATTTAAATTAACATACTTTTATAACCAACTAGCCAAAGGGCATTACGTTAATTAGACTATGATTTCAACCAATTATCAGCACGGTCTATCTACTTAAGTATAGAAATAAATTAAATATTTTAAGAAATAAATTTAATACATGTCTTAAAATATAGTAGAAGAAAGTATTTTAAGAAAACATATTTTTAGAGGTAGAGTAAATAATTCATGCCAATAATCTGATAAAGTAGCTTAAAAAAACCAGACACGCACATCTCATACGGTGTGAGGAAAAATAAACAACTTATTAATTTCGCCTCGTCTTAATGTAATGACATGTAGATCTCGAGTAGATTCTCGGGAAAAAAAAGACCATGAGACCATCGCTGCAGACTGCGTCAGTGATCGGTTTTTCTGCTGCACGAATTGTTCACGGTGATCGACAGCACGTACTACTAGGGTAAGGGCAAGTGTTTTCGACCACACGTCCTCTGAACAGTCAGACTTTCAAGTTAGTGCCCCTGTCTGAATTTACAATTAACACGGTTACAGACTACAGTCAATTCAGTATCAAAGTTACTCCCTCCATCTTTACATAAAAAAAATTTAATATTGGATATGACAGATAGATTTTGTCCAAATTTATAGTTAGTAGGATGTGTCATATTCAGTATTAGGTTTGAGCTGTCTAGATCTATAGTTACTTTAGTACTAGTTTATTTAGAATTAGTTTTTCTCTGTCTAGATTCATAGGATTAGGATGTGTTACATCCAGTATTAGATTTAGACTGTTTAGATTTATACTATCTAGAATATGTCATATCCAATAATAAATTTTATTATTTTAAGATAGAGAGTATATAATTATTGACAGTGTTCTTGAATTCGGTCAGATCACCTCACCGTGGTTGGTACTGTGTTCTGTACTGTGTGTCTTGGCCTCTGCATACGTTTGTTGGGCCCGTTTGGATGTGTTTATATACTTATAAGCTACATATAAAACGAGAAATATTATTAACGTATGATTAATTAAATATTAACCATTAAAAACTTGAAAAATAGCTCTATTTGATTTTTAAGATATTTTTATATAGAAAATTTTTATAAAAACATACTGTTTAATAGCCAAAAATATACTTATGAAAAATGAGGAAATAACCTCAAGCCACAGGTACATTCCAACGGAGCATTAGGCCTTCTTGTTGACAAGTTGAGCAGTAAATCATTCATTCAAGTGAGAGAGACCCATGCACGGCTGCCATGATTCTGAAATAAATAGGGCCAATGACTCAATTTGAGGATGTTCTTTTCAGCCAACTCTACACTAGGAACAAAATTCAAATTCGTAGTCCAAGGTGAAGTGACTTGTGTCGAAAAACAGTATGCTACCAGTACATATAAATGAAGTGGCGGAGCCGGCGGCAACGTCGAGGCAACAAAAAGCATTTTTAACTAGCTATCGGAAATGCTTCCTAGCGGTTCACAGTGGCTGACAACGGTACCACTTAGAGCATGGACAGCTGTCCAATTTGCCTGGGAGGTACCTCAATCGCTAATTGTTGATATTGTATATCAGTAATAGAGATATATGGACTATCGGAAAAGTTTTTAGGCGCGCGGACGCTCGAGCTGCCTCATAGTAACTGTCTCACATAAACAGTAAAAAATAAAAAAAAATAAAAAATTTAAAAAATTGAGTAAACTTTATACCACTAATTTAAAACTTTTATCTCTAATTTTGAAACTTTCAACTTAAATTTAAAAACTATTAACTAAGAATTTAAAAAAATATACTCAAATTTTGAAATTTTCAATCCAAAATTTAAAACTTTTAATTAGATTTTTGAAACATTCAACTTAAAATCTAAAACTTTTACTCTGCTTATTTATATATTATTATATAATTAAAAATTATTAAATACTAATGATAATAATTAGGAGAGTAATTAGTATTAATGACAGTGTTTAAAGACTTTATGCGGCCGCGGCGGCCAACCCGTGCACTAGCCAGCCACATCCATGGACTACACATTAGATATAAATCTGGATAGATTCGAAAGACAAAAAATTTAGACAGGTTCAGATCTTTGGTAAGAGGTAATACTCTACTCCTATTATGGTGGATTATTTTTGCTTGTATGAGTTGTTCTTCCGAGAGAGCTTCCTGTCTTTCTTATATAGGTTAAGAGATGAAGGTTAAATCCAGTCGGATATGATATAGGGCTCCCTCATCTATACTACGTAGAGTATTTGGTTAGAACTTTATCATTTTTCTTATCGTATAAGATAATAAGATACCGAGTCTTTAATTATATGGATCGATCCACCTTATGATCGTATTTACCTTCCGTAAGGATACCTGTGACCCCGTGTCATCCGTACTAATGAATAAGTTTTTTTCTGTAAAATATCTGACGGAATATATAGGTTCAAGAGCTAAATAAGCTAAGGCCTATACTGTGGAAACTATACTATTGTTGTGGAGTTCTTTCGGTGACAAAAAAGCCCTCGGGGTTAAGCCTATACCATTACCATTTCCTTTTCTCAGAATTGTTATGGAGTTGATGTTTACGGGAAAAATAGGGATTTCATGATTTGGTTGTAACATGTGAATAGTATTTAATTGGAATGATCAATTAAGCGCAAACATGTGCAAAACATGCATGCAGGTGGAGTTAACGTTGGAGGGACCAACAAGTGCAAAAACCACACTTGCACTGGTCGTTCTCAGGTCTAATTAAATACAACAAATATTCTGTGCCAGGAATGGTGTGGCTGATCAAGCATTTACGTGGGAACCTTATTGAGGGCATCTCCTGCCTACCATCTTGAGACCACTGAAAACTCTTCCCGCTGCGAGCGTGAGGGTATGATATGAATATTTTCTAAATCATTGATACTAGTAAGTTATTTGTGCTAACGTTACGGAACAATATTTAGTAAAGCAAATCAAATAAAAAAGTGTTTGTTTTAGCAATGAAGTGTAGAACGAGACAAGTTTAACATTCACGTACAAAACAAAAGATTCATTATATCTTTTTAATTACATAGCCATATGTACATGGAATCCATGTCTCCATAATACATTGAATGGAGTAAAAATTCTAATGGTTTTTTCACGATATTGATGAAGAAACGGCTGAGTGGCAACATAGTAATCTCATAATTATGTGTTAAACGGATATGCATCAAAACACTGATTAGAAAAAATAATTGCATCTCAACTTAAGCAAAAAATGGTAATTATATTGTTGCAAAGACCATGATAGGTAACAATGATAATTAAAGTTCTACAAACAATGGTAAGTCAAGAAACTTTTCATTACATCAAGAATGTTTTCATCAGCAACCAAAAAACTTAATTATTCTAGCACTTTCACGAGTATATTTTAACACGGGCACTGCCAGAGTTTTAGAGTTCACATCTAGTTCATTGAACATGTGAATGCATGTGGTTAGGCTCACCCTGTTCATTTGATTTCTAGTGAATTCCAAAAGTAAGCATGGCTGCTAGACAAATTTTCCACTTCTGTTGTAAAGTTTTATCCAGATGTGAATTGTTCATAATGCAGTGTCACTATTGAGTTGAAATCCATGTGACATAATATTTGGTTAACAAATTAATTTTCAAAATTAATCACTCAAATTTCATGGAAGCAGTTAAGTGGTCTGTCTGGATGAGGCAAACTGGAGTTACACCAACTCAATTGTATGCCTAAGCATTCAAAGTTTTGGTTGCATGCAACTGTGGAATCGAGCCACATTTATATTTCATCTTTCAGTCAAGTACAATGATGCCCTATATTTTACCTACTACATTTTTCAAATTATCGAGACTCTGGTTCAAACATTCTGCAACAGGGGTAACTGCATTAGATAACAGAAAATGATTTCATGCAGTTCAGCTAGTACCTAAAAAAATGTTTGAACCAGAAAATTACACAATTTGCTTCTCAAACAAATAAGGGTAAATGGTTCTTGCCAGCCACACAATTACACAAATTGATTCTTATTCTTAAACAAAAGGTGTGAATAGTTTGTGTCCTCTGGAAGAAAATTAAAACAGCTAAAAATATTTGTTGGTATGATGTTTTGTTCATTGACTCCTCTGGCCACCTGGCATATTTTTCCTTTATCGCCACTGCAACAGCCTTGAGCATCTTGATCTGCACCAACGTAAACCAAAATAAAAGGCAATTTTTACGATGCACAGGCTTTTACATGATATAAACAGAAATGGCAACCAAACCATGCGGAGAGCCTTAATCGGGTTTCAACTCTATAGGCACAAAGTATAGAACCAAATAAAATATCAAAAGTAGCAATGCAGAACAAATTTTGCATCTTGTATGATCTCTAACTAAATTTTTTTATGAATAACTAAATCTTCAAATATATATATGCTTTAAAAGGAAGATTAATGCTTTCTTGCACCATCTTTTTTCTTGAATACGCAGGAGATCTGTGTATCATTATATTAAGAAGAAGAAAGAGGTGGTAGAACCCTAAGTACAAAACCAAACACTCACATGCTAAGATCTTGAAACCCATGTGTGCCACAAACCCGTCCAAGCACAAATAGTCTAGTGCAAACCATCACTCAACAAGCTAGTAACAGTTTTGTTGTTTGTGGTTCTCTTGTCCTCTTCAAGGGTATGGCCAGCTCCAGCTAATTAGAAGTACAACGTTTTACATCTAACAAGCATTACGATATTGTAGAGAAAACAAACTTAATGGCAGCTGATGTTATATCTTCGAGAACTATACATTACGATACTACGATATTGTAGAGAATTGTTTTAGATCTAACCTACAGTCTAGTAATTGCTAGGTCTAGATTGATCGGATCTCATACCGTAATCAAGTGGCAACCATCTTCTATTAGTAATCCCAAGAAAAAACCCCACCCTGAATGACTCAGTCCAAACTGCAATGAACACGCCTTTCCTTAGGATGACAGGAATAGCATATTTGTATGAAGATATAAGGTTTTACAAGTTAAGATAATCTGCAACATATCATTTTTAAAGGAATGACACTTAGTGCAAAAAAACCATGGATAATTAGATCAACTCACACGCTCATAGCAATGCCATGGTAGTAAGAGCTGCCTCTTCCTGATGTCCTTGAAAATACCTATTTCACCGTAACCAACGGGAAATCAATAGGAGGGGCAATCAACGAAAAGTAGAAACTACCTACTAGACCAGAACCAAACTGAACCATGGACACGGATATGGTACCAGAGTTACCGTGGTGATGGTGTGGCACAGACCATGGTAATTAAAGGATGACATCGCCTATACCAAGCGGCCCATGATCCTCCCTATGGGTAGCAGGTCCAAATGCGATGGTGGAGGAACAGTGGCAGAGGATGGAACAAAAATTGGTATCACACTTTTTAATTTTAACTCATGAAACATGGAATTTGAACGAAAATGATGGCCAATACATGCTACCATGGTAAATTTATATACTCATAGTATATATGTAGTCAAGTTATAACTATAAATAGGAACACGGAAACACACCGCCAATGTAAAAAAACTTACTTACATTAAATGTCATGTTTATGTTGCAATTTTCATCCAAATCCAAATCCCCAGTCTGAAATCCCACTGTACAAGTTAGGGGAAAAGAACCAATAATTCTCTAATTGATTCCATAAGACGCTAATATGTGAATTTAATCATTTCGAAGTAATGGAAAAGAAATCAACGAAAAATAGATATTGTAACTTGCCTGTTGCGAGTTGTGACTGATACAAGATGAGGTTGCGAGCGGCCCCAGCTATTCTCCAAACTGGTGCATTCAAGCTATGACGTGCTAGCTTTTTCAAGTTTTTCCAACAAAGTCTCAAGAATTTCCTATGAGCTGGTAATTTCATAAGTCTCAAGAACATGTGCTAGCTTTTTCAAGTTTTTCCAACAAAGTCCCGACTGAATGCATTTTGGTTTAAAAGGAACTATAACAGATCTTTATGGATAAAACACGTCATTTTATTTAGGATCTATAAAAGAGTGCTGCATGAAGAACATACAATAGGCTATTGTAACTAATGAGTATATACAAACACAAGGCACAATACGGATATTGTTTATTGCGTACCAGATCAGAAACATATTAAAAACTTCTGGTTTGTTTTTCATCACCCTAAGATGTCATTGGCTACCTACGCAATGCCTACAAGGATAACCGCGCATAACCTCAGACTTTCATATTGGCAGTGCAAATTTTAACAATAGTGATATATGCTAAACAAACCTAGGCAACAAAATTGCTAACCACACGCCCATCATATAGACACATGCGAGGGCCACATGTATTGAAAATACGAGCAATGCGCACCTGTATATAAGTAAGTTAGCAAAAGATTGTAGAATAGCAATGAAAACTAAGATGCATAGTCACATAATGCTAAAATAAAAAAGACAGTACTGCAGCAGTTTTACTTTATTTCAAGGAGTCAGTGAACAAGATTATATATTCAACATGTTAATGTAAATTGTACTTTAACCATTTTTTGTTTGGTAAAACCACTGTGCACCTCTAGGACTAAACACTTGCTTGCATCTTGATTTGTTACAACGAGAATCTCGTATTATGATCCAAGAATAGAATATCATACTTAAAACTCACCATGGGAATTAAATACTGAATCTGCTGGTATGAAACTGTATAACCCTAGTAGAAACACGAACCTTTAATACACCTCTCTGTATACAAAACGAAGGATTAGAATCCTCCAGGTAGATAACCATATGGAAGTAGCAAATTCAAATAGCGCATCATCAATTGCCATAACAAGAATCTTGTCTCTCGATCCAAGAGCGGTAAATTATACTTAAAACTCGCTATTGGGAATAAAATCCTAAATTTGCTAGTATGAATTTATGGAACCCTTGCAAAAACATGAAATCTAGTGCAATTCCTATGTTCATGAAATGAAGTACTTAGATCTCCTCTGAAACCTCCTGGTAAGCTAGCCGTTTGGGTGTAGCAATTGAACGTGAATTTGCATTCACGTGAACATAATCTCAATCCAGGAGCGGTAGATCATAGTTTTAATTCACCATGGGATTTGAATCCTGAATTTGCTAGCATGAAAATGTAAATCTAGCAGAAACACGAAATATGGTACAATTTCTGTGTGCACCAAGTGAAGTGTGTATATCTCCTGGTACGAAGTTATATAGCCGTAGCAAATTTGTGGAGGTCATGGCCTTGGGTACCTCATGGCAAGCATATGGGCCACTCGGATAGATGATGGGCCTAGTCTTGTAATTAGGGATACAATAGCACTCGGCAAACTAAACCTTGTATGACAGGGAAAATACAATCCTAGTCGAGCACGTTATATCTCTAGAAGGAGATCCCTTGGTCATAGTCCGACTAGGACTCCTACCTTGTAACTCTGTCCCCCCAGTATATAAGGGGAGGCAGGGCGCCCCCTAAGGGCAGAAGACATCGGAGGTTCAGAAGAATCACCATCATACATCCTCAAAGAAAATACACCACAATTGGACATAGGGTATTACCTCATCTTAAGGGCCTGAACCAGTATAAACCTTTCGTGTTCCTTTGCAATCAATCAAGTTTCAGTCCGGCAAGTAGCCCTATATATTTATTGCCGGTGTAAAATATCGACAGTTGGCGCGCCAGGTAGGGGCTTCGTCGAGATCATCTTTATCAAGCCTGATGGATCCAATTAAGGGAGTCAACGGCATCAACTTCTCCCCCGGGGAAACAATCACCTTCGGGAGCCTCGACTTCATCGCCGACAAGTTCGGCAACCTCACCCTGTCCAAACCGGACTCGATCCGATCTGCCAGGAAACAAGCTGACTCTGCGCCGGTCGGCCCACGCAACGCTGCAGCAACACTCGTCGACTTGCTGTGGCAACCCTCATCGACTTGCTGCGGCAATCTTCATCTTGTCCAGGTGTTGACGCCGAAAACCGCCGGGTGTGCCGAAAAGCTCGCTGACGATCTGGTTCGGCGTCTGGTGACACGCGAAGGCCTGGGAGATCTGCTTAGCTCCAGTGCAGGTCCTAAAATCTTGAGGTTCGCGGGCGTGCCAGTCAATTTGACCTCGCAATTGACAAGGAGATGAAGAAATTTGATTGATCCAATTGGCCAGCAAGCCGATACGGATTCCTCCCAGCCGATGCCGCTATGCTCGTGCCCGGGCCCTCGCCTGTACTCGCGCCCGGGTCTCGTGCTCGGGTTCTCGCTCCCGGGTCCTTGCTTGTGCTCGCGCCCGGGTCAGCAGCAACTGCGCAATCGGCTATCGGCCGATACGGGCTGATGTAGGCTCCTCGTAGCCGATAGCCGATGGCACCTGTGTATCGGCTAGGAAACCGATAGTGCTATGGTCAAAGAGACAAGATGTCAGTATAACATGTGCATCGGCTAGGAGCCGATGATAAAATAGATAGGCAGAATAGTGAACTAGCCGACTGCCAAGGAAACACATGTGCATCGGCTAGAGAACCGATGATAATATAGATGACCAAAATAGTAAAGATAATACAGTCGGCTTTATAGAAAGATAACCTATCGGCTAAGCACTCCGATAGAACATCGCATATACACCGATCAGCCCGACAAGGATAAATCTATTATTATCGATCTAGTAGTTCAAACCTAACTGATGCAGCACAGATCGATAATAGTAAAGGAACCTCAACGAGCCGATAGACCTAATGCAACTGTGATGAAAATAACTTACCGGCTATACATTCCGATAAGACGCTTGCGCAAAAACCATCAGCCTAGCAGGAACGATTTATCGCTGGCAGTTCAGTAGGTCGGACCCAACCGATGCAGCACGAACTGATGATAAATCGCCCCCAGTAAACTGATAAGATGTACGCACGCGTGATGTGATATACCTGACCAGCCTAAGAGGTCGGACCGAACCGATGCAGCCGTAGACAGATCTGATACACCGTGGTAAGCCGACTACCATAGACCGACTAGAATATCGGACCTAACCGAGAAAGTCCTAGCCGATTGGTAGTCGGGGTAACGAGACTTACCCTCTCGCAGGAGTTCGGACCTAACCGATGCAGCCCCGCTCGAGAAGCAAGAACCCGTTGGTAAAGGTGGCGATGCGCGAATTGTATTGATCGATTGATAGATTACAAGGTCCCGGGCATACGTATATATACCCCGAGTTACAAGAGTCCTTATAGGACACGGTACAGGACTTTCCTAATTAGAAAAAGGAAAACTGACAGACCTGATCGGACAAGAGATCAGGTTTCCTAAAAGATAAAATTATCTAATAGATAAGATAAATAACTGCCATAACGTGGTCTTCACGATTCCTTCCAGGTTTGGTCTCTTCCAGATGAGCTTCCATTGGCTGACATGGCTTCTTTCCTTAACCGAACATGGATATGAATCGTGCCAAATTTTGGCGTTAACACATGCCCCCCAATTTCGGAGTTTGTTATCAAACTTCGAAATTCTTCTTCTATTTGGGCTTCAATATTCCTTCCTGGCCTCCTGAAATCGGCTTTCATGAACCGATACCTTCTGTACTAGGTGTGCTAGGCTCTTGAAGTCTTCTGATGAAAATCTTTCCTTGATCGGAGCCAACAACCTTGGAATGCTAACTCGGCCAACTGTGCATCGTCCAGACTTAAACTGTAACATCGGCTTCTAACATCACGAAACCGCTGGATATATTCTGCGACTGATTCCTCCGGCTTCTGTATTACCGATGTTAAGTCTATCAAACTCATCTCCTGACTTCCCATAAAGAAATACTTGTGGAATTGCTTTTCCAGATCGGTCCCAACCTCGAACTGAGTTAGGTGGCAACGAAGAAAACCATGCAAAGGCCGATCCGGATAATGATAACGGGAAGAGTCTAACTCTCAAAGCTTCTACAGCCGATGCTTCTCCGCATTGCGCCAGGAATCGGCTGACATGCTCCACTGTAGACACATCATCTTGCCCTGAGAATTTGGAGAAGTCTGGTACTCTGTATCGGCGTGGCAACGGAGCTCTATCAAACCAATCTGGATATGGATGCCGATACATAAATGTTTCCTCCTTCGGTCTCAAACCGAATTGTTCTCTCATCACCTCTGTGATTCTTGCTGTCAAATCTTCTTTTGGATCTTCACCGTAATAACGCAGAGGTGGAGTTGATAGCCGATTCTGATTCTGATATCCCCTCAGATAATTGTACTCAGGAACAGCTTCTGGATAACTCTGTTGATGCCCCCCATAGTACGTAGTTTGATATCCTTGAGGAATCCCATCTTGTTGCCCCCCGGGTATTTGAATCGGCTCTACTGCCTTCTTGATCAAGCTCTGTAATGTGTTCACCAATATCCCAGATTGATCAGTCAACGCATGATGAACTGCTTCATTAAACATGTCTTGGATCGGCTTCTGTGAACTTGCAGGCGATATATGGCTCGATTCGTCAATAAAAACAGGTTTTGGAAATTGCGACTTCTGAATCGGCCCTTGATCTGTCATACCGAAGGATTCTAGACAAAGCTTCCGAAAATCTTCGATGTTCTGCTCCACTTGTTGTCTCTGTTCTTCGGTCAAGTCTTCTATTGTGACTGGGTTTGCATCATCTTTGCTAACCTCTTTTCCAGCCATGTCGAAGTTCTGTGTCCCACCGAGTCAAAAACGTGTTGATTCAGCCGATAGGATATACTGTGACGATATGAAGATCGTGTCCCACCGGGCGTGCCAAAAGCGTGTTGACGCCGAAAACCGCCGGGTGTGCCGAAAAGCTCGCTGACGATCTGGTTCGGCGTCTGGTGACACGCGAAGGCCTGGGAGATCTGCTTAGCTCCAGTGCAGGTCCTAAAATCTTGAGGTTCGCGGGCGTGCCAGTCAATTTGACCTCGCAATTGACAAGGAGATGAAGAAATTTGATTGATCCAATCG
This sequence comes from Oryza meyeriana var. granulata, assembly GCA_003991445.1. NCBI lineage: Eukaryota > Viridiplantae > Streptophyta > Magnoliopsida > Poales > Poaceae > Oryza > Oryza meyeriana. The sequence continues at coordinate 59,814 of RYFJ01000424.1, read as the reverse complement.
GCCAGCAAGCCGATACGGATTCCTCCCAGCCGATGCCGCTATGCTCGTGCCCGGGCCCTCGCCTGTACTCGCGCCCGGGTCTCGTGCTCGGGTTCTCGCTCCCGGGTCCTCGCTTGTGCTCGCGCCCGGGTCAGCAGCAACTGCGCAATCGGCTATCGGCCGATACGGGCTGATGTAGGCTCCTCGTAGCCGATAGCCGATGGCACCTGTGTATCGGCTAGGAAACCGATAGTGCTATGGTCAAAGAGACAAGATGTCAGTATAACATGTGCATCGGCTAGGAGCCGATGATAAAATAGATAGGCAGAATAGTGAACTAGCGACTGCCAAGGAAACACATGTGCATCGGCTAGAGAACCGATGATAATATAGATGACCAAAATAGTAAAGATAATACAGTCGGCTTTATAGAAAGATAACCTATCGGCTAAGCACTCCGATAGAACATCGCATATACACCGATCAGCCCGACAAGGATAAATCTATTATTATCGATCTAGTAGTTCAAACCTAACTGATGCAGCACAGATCGATAATAGTAAAGGAACCTCAACGAGCCGATAGACCTAATGCAACTGTGATGAAAATAACTTACCGGCTATACATTCCGATAAGACGCTTGCGCAAAAACCATCAGCCTAGCAGGAACGATTTATCGCTGGCAGTTCAGTAGGTCGGACCCAACCGATGCAGCACGAACTGATGATAAATCGCCCCCAGTAAACTGATAAGATGTACGCACGCGTGATGTGATATACCTGACCAGCCTAAGAGGTCGGACCGAACCGATGCAGCCGTAGACAGATCTGATACACCGTGGTAAGCCGACTACCATAGACCGACTAGAATATCGGACCTAACCGAGAAAGTCCTAGCCGATTGGTAGTCGGGGTAACGAGACTTACCCTCTCGCAGGAGTTCGGACCTAACCGATGCAGCCCCGCTCGAGAAGCAAGAACCCGTTGGTAAAGGGTGGCGATGCGCCGAATTGTATTGATCGATTGATAGATTACAAGGTCCCCGGGCATACGTATATATACCCCGAGTTACAAGAGTCCTTATAGGACACGGTACAGGACTTTCCTAATTAGAAAAAGGAAAACTGACAGACCTGATCGGACAAGAGATCAGGTTTCCTAAAAGATAAAATTATCTAATAGATAAGATAAATAACTGCCATAACGTGGTCTTCACGATTCCTTCCAGGTTTGGTCTCTTCCAGATGAGCTTCCATTGGCTGACATGGCTTCTTTCCTTAACCGAACATGGATATGAATCGTGCCAAATTTTGGCGTTAACACCAGGTCTCGGGACAACTCTTCCCTTCGGTGTTCGACTCGGACTCAGCCTTGAGCCGGCCAAGATCGGGTTAAGAAGGGAAGAGATCGTCAATCTCCCGTATAGACTGGGCAACACCACGGATATCTTCAAACAATATCCGACGCGGCAAACCTGATCCCCTGGAGTTCGACTCAGATACGGCCCAGGGCCACTTGAGATCGGATCTAGGGAGGTCGGAGTTATAATCACCCCCATCAACTATTCCGATTTCGACTCTCAGTCGGACTCCGACTCTAAGTCGGACAGCAATTCGGCAAGCTTCTCTCCGCCACGAGAAATCTTCATGGCATCCAAAGGCTCTACTTCTACTCAGGAATCACGCCGACTACGCGAGTAGCAAGAGGAGGAGCCCCGTCGACTACGACAACAACAGGAGGCCGAGCGCGACGCCCGCAATGACGAGCTATGCAGGGCTGGGTGAACCGCTCAGCAACAAATCCTCCAAACTCGAGTTGGCGACCACGATGTCTTAGTCATGCCTCAACAAAACGTCAAGGCCGCTGCAACTCTACTAGATACGCTCCAGTTTGGGCCTGATCACTAGGCCACCCTGACCATAGCAAGAATAAAAGCCATGATCACCGCTGCTGCATGTCAGTAGCACCAACAGTCGGGCGATACCCTCATATCGACCAACCGGTCGGCATCTCCAACGGCAGTCTCATCCACCTCAACATGACGCCGAGCGGCCGGCTCTAGTCGGCTGCTGTAATGCCCCGCTTTCAGCGCGACGTTAAACGATATGTTCGCTAAAATCTACCTGTGAAAATTTCGATCTTGTGTGCTGCGTTGTATGTTGTGCCATGGATCTCGATTTAAAATCCTGTCCTTGATCTCCACAATCCACTCTCTCCAAAATCCTCTGTTCCGAAATAATTCGAATCGCCGTTATCGAACTCCTCTCCAAAATCCTAACGGCGAGTTCCCGATCTTCCCCTCTATAAATATCCACTTCGATTTCTGTTCCGAAGGTCTGATGTCTGAACTCTAAACATCTCTCTTGAATCTGTCCATAAACCCCTTGTCTCTCTCCTCCCTTGAATCCCTAAAAACTCCCGAGTTAAATATACCGCTTGGGTATCGAACCTCCATCCAAAGCCCTAGGAAAATTTCCGCAAGACTCCCTTGAGCATTCCCCAAAAAGAATTAGAATTAAATGTTGCAATTCGGATTTAATCCTCTCCTTGAATCTCTCTTTGGATCCCCCACAAAACTCCTCGGAGAAAGATTAATCCCAAAAATATCAACAACTGCCCCCTTGGACCCTCCTGGAATTTCCTCCAATTTTTCCTGGATTCAAAAATGAATTTTGAATTCAACAACCCTTTGGAAAACCTCACCCCTCTAAAAAATCCTTGAGAAAAAGAAAAGGAACACTGTTCCTATAGGCCTCCATCCCTCCTTTCCCTGGCCCAAGCAGCACAGAGCTGGCGCTCTCCCAGATGGGCGCCACGCGTCCAAGCCACCCGCCGCGCCGTTGATCTCCTCGGTGTGCTGCACCGCGCGCTTCCCCCGCCGCCCGCACAGATGTTGCCACCTGTCCCCGCTGTGTGCAGCACCGCCGTCAATCCTTCTCTCTGCACCGCGCCCTGTGAGCCGCTGCGAGGTGCCGATGCCCGCCGCGTGGCTGATCTGCGAGCGCCAATTGCCCGATCTCCCTAATCGCATTGCCCGCACGTGGAGCACCGCACACCGTGAGATCCCGCCGCGTGTCCCTCGTCTGCGCTCCGCCGTCCGATCTCCCGAACGCTGTTCATCTTCCTCGTCGGACGCCATCCGCCTTTTCTTGGCCTCACCCGCTTTTCGTTCAGAGAAATGCCTCCCGGTCTCCCGTTTGTCACCACGGCCACGCCGGCCCCCGCCTCAGCCCCACGTTGGTCGCCGCTACGTGCCATGGAGCGGACAGCCTTGCCGCCCTTTTCCCCTCTCCTTCCCCCTCCTCTCCTTGCCTCTGTCTTGGTCGAACCGGTCAAAAGCGTCACCCGCGCTCGTCACCGCCGCCCCCACCTTGACGACTCCCCGTGCCGCTCCTCCCGCGCGAGAAGTCCAAGCAGCGCCATCGGATAGACCGACTACCACGCTCTGCGCAATCCCGGCCGCCCATTCAAATTTGCCGCCACGTGAGATTTCGCGGCCACGCCATTTTCTTCTGCTCCTCTCTCCTCCAATAATTGGAGCCCAAACCGAGCCCTAGCCCGAGCTCCCCCTGCCTATAAATACCACTGGAGCCACTCTCTCCCCCCCCTTTGGTTGATTCCATTCCCCTGCGCCGTCTCCCAAAGCTGGCCGCCGCCGTCGGCCATGTGTTATCCCGATTCCGTGAACGCCGCTGCCTTCCGAACACGGTCGCCGCCGATGCTAGGCTGCTTCGGGGCATATCTCGTCGAGCAGAACCTGGCGCCGTGGACGACTTGCATGGCCTAGCCATCCTTCACCCCGAGCACGCGTCTAGGAGCTCGAGGGCCTCTGCCTCTGTCCTCCTCCCTTCTGGCTGTGTCTCTCCGCCGCCGGAACCGCACTTGCTCTCGTTGGTGAGCTTTTTTCCTGCCTTTCCTCAGCATAAGCCCCTATGCTCCCGAACTCCGTCGCCCGCCTCGGTACAAATCGAAATCGCTGAGGGCATTCACCTTGTTCCCCTCTCGCCATGGTTGCCGTCGTCATCTTTCCCTTTCTCTCTCTCCCCGCCGCCTCGGCATCTCACCGCCGGTCGCCGTTGTTCGTCCTCTTTCAAATCCAAGTTGTTAGCTCGATCCCCCTTTCCCTCCGCGTCGCTCCAGTGCCTCGCCGCCATTCCTCTCCTCACGGCGCCGCTCCGGCGAGCTGTGCCGCCAAGAGCCGTCCGATGCAGATACTGTTTCTTCGTCTAGCGCTTGTCGCGCCAGTTACTCCCTGACCGCCGGGTCCCAGCCACAGTGGCCCCTCGCCCTGTGCAGCTGCAACCGGGCCCCATGTCCCATCCTCTCTCTGCTTTCCTCTGCCATGTGGGCCAGGCCTGCCAGCGTGCCCCACTAGTCAGCTCTCTCCCGGCCGCGCGCCAGGGCGCCGCCCCCTGTTCCGCCCGGGCCGGCCCAACTCCCTTCTCCTGTGCACCAGCGTGCCGCCACTGTTCTGACTGGCAGCTGGGCCCCGCCCGGCAGTGGCCCGGGAGCTGAAAAATCAAAGAAAAATATTTTAATCCTTTTTCCAGTACACTAGAAAATGCTTAAATCTTCGTAAATTCATATCTTCCGATCTGTCCATCCGATCGACTCCGTTCTAGTTGCAGTATTTTTCTAAAAATGAGATCTACCTCCTCGGACCTTTCCGAGAATATTCCTCACCGAAATTTATTAAATTCTTTTTCCAGTTTCCAGAAATTCAAATAATCTTCGTAAATTCATATCTTTTCATCCGTTGATCTGAATGACTCTGTTCCAACTCCAGTAGTTTTCTAAAATTGAGATCTATTTAATGGCACTATTATTAGCACTAAATAGGATCCTTTTACTGGTCTTCGTGTAGATTTTTGTGTGTTTGCGCATAGTAACGATCGCTGAAAATTTTGTTTCGGAGCGGATTTTGCGACGATCCTCGAAGACCAGTGAAGACTTAGAGCAAGGCAAGTCACCTTTGATCATCTCGAACCCATAATTTCAGAACTAAGTATTTTATTTGCCAAATCACATAAATTAGGTTACACTGTTATGATTTCTCGGCCATGGTCGCAAGACGACCGACGGGCCGCCAACCCATTTACTGCATGCCTTCCTTGACTGATTGTGATTCCCTTACAGTCCCTTGTCATCTTCCTTGATAGATCCCGGTATCCGTGTCGATGAGCATGGTATCGGTGATCACCTATCGAATTTAAAAATGTCTACGATGGGTAAAACTTGGGTTTATGAAACTTTAGAAAACCTGACACTTGGGTCGGTGCCTTGAAAATAAAATGGTTTGTGAAAACCATGGTACGGGGATCATGCCATCGGGACGAGTCTCCGCACTGCAGCTAAGTACCGATTCCTCTGGAATTTTATCCGAACATATGATAGTACAACCACATGAGTGATATGGGATAACTCCTGGCTGAGTAACGAGTCTCCCAGGGACGCCTTGCATGCCATTGGACCGTGGATCGTACGGGAGGGTGTCGGGGGTGCCTCCTGGGTTCCTGGCACAGCATGGTCTGAGGACCTATCCTGTTGTTGGTCTGAGGACCCTTCTAGTGGCATGGGGTAACCTGGGAGGGTTTGGGAAATGTCTTGTTGCGAAAACCTCTACGTCACCACATCGTACTCAATGCGTGTGATCTGGTGACTAGAGTGAGTCGCGTCGTGTGGGTAAAGTGTACCCCCTCTGCAGAGGTCTAAACTGTTTGAACAGTCGTGCCCACGGTCATGGGCGGATGTGAGGTGATTCCTTAGCGTAGTTTTGTTTGACAACTGCTTGTGAAATGATGTTTGCGGATTGTGTCGATGTTTTACACTGGCTATAAATATATGGGGCTACTCGGCTGATGGAAACTTGATGGATTGCAAAGGAACACAGAAGATTTTATACTGGTTCAGGCCCTCGATGCGAGGTAATATCCTACTCCAGTTGTGGTGTTATTCCTTTGAGAATTTGTGGTGGTGATTCTGGTGAACCAACTCAACCTGCCCTCAGGGGGCGCCCTACCTCCCCTTATATACTGGGGGACAGGGTTATAAGGTAGGAGTCCCAACCGGATTACGGCCAAGGGATCTCCTCTTAGAGATATAACACACCCAACTAGGACTGTGTTTTCCTTATTGTACAAAGCAAAGTCTGATAGGGATTACTATATCTCTAATTACAAGGCCAGGCCCATCCTCTATCCGAGTGGCCCATATGCTTGTCATGAGGTACCCGGGGCCCATGGCACCCACAGTAGCCCCTAAGACCTTCATAGTTGAGTCACAGCTGATGCCGAGTGCTCATCCTCCACGGCGAATCTTCCCGAGTGCATTGATCCCGAGTACTCTTTGTCCGAGTGCTTCTTCTCCCGAGTACTGCTTCATGTCAGCTGGCAGCGAGGCTATGAAGGGCTTCATGAAGATGTATGAATAGTGTGTGCCAAATAGGCACACCTATTAGGTGTAGCCCCCGACTTTGTGCTTAATTGTGAAGACAATTAAACATAAAGTCAAAGGTCTTTAACCTTGTAGTCTTTCCCGAGTAATATACTACTGGTATATGGGACTCTTCGGTGTCGTGTCAACCGGAATATGATTTATAGTCTTGCCGAGTAGCATGCCACTCATATATGGGACTCTTTAGCTTCATGTTAGCTGGAAAGAAGGTTTATAGTCTCTCCCGAGTAGTGCACTACTCGAAAGTTAGACTCTTCAGCGTCATGTTGGCTGGAATAATGTTGCTCATGGCAACTATTGGCCAAGCATGTAGGCCGAGTACCACTTTATGAAAGTAAATCCATTGCGTGGTTAGGTGTACTCGAGAAAGATACCTGCATCCCCAATTTAAAGGAAGACCAGCTTGTGATCCTTATAAGGATATATCCTCGATACCTGGTGGATAAGACAGATACCCAAACACATGTGTTTAGTAATTAGGCTTTCATGAAGTATATCTGTTTACCTCATCGGTTCCTGTTGGTAGCATCAGCACTGTGATTTTAATCCAGCCTGCGAGGGGCCCATGTTGAGCGTGCTACTATAGAAACTCATATCTTGGTGGCTGCTACCAAATAAGCCGACCTGAACCGACCTACCTAGCATAGCTCTATAGAAGTAGCATCCATCGCATGTTAGGACGAGTACTCCAGCATCGGTAACCGCAATCAGCCAAAAGAATTCTTGTCTGCAAGCCTTTCCGACTTATGTTCTGGATGCAACATGGTTGCCATGGATGCTTGAGTAGGTAATTGCAGAATTTGCTTTCCATCCTCAGGTGTGACGAAGTGCACGAAAACTCCGGATGCGCTTTGACGATACAAGTCTTCTCTAACTTCGGTAAAGCCGGATAAGGTACCCGAACCTTGCATTAGCATAGGATTCGGCCGGCGACCCTCATGGGGCGTACCCTATCCAACAAAGTTATGGCCAAATGAGGTACCCAAATCTCGTAGGATTCGGCTGGCGACCCTCATAGGGTGTACCCAACTCAGCGAAGTTGTACCCGAGCCCTGACTAGCGCCAGTGGTCGGTTGTTAGCCGAATAAGGTACCCGAACCTTGCATTAGCATAGGATTCGGCTAGCGACCCTCATGGGGCATACCTTACCCAACCGAGTTGTGACTGAATAAGGTACCCGAACCTAGCATTAGCGTAGGATTTAGTTGGCGACCCTCATGGGACATACATCACCCAGCCGAGTGGTATACGACCCCCGACTAGCGCCGGAGATCGGTTGTTAGCTCACATGGAGCATAGCTGGGGAAGATGATGTCCCGACTGGCGCAAGTGCTCGGTTAATAGCCCTCATGGAGCGTTTTGAGCATATCTTGGCAGAATGGTCCAGCCCCCGAGTGTAGGAGATAGGCTTGTAGCCCTGAATTCCTGTCACGCGTATCCGGAACTGGCCTTGCATTATAAACATATCGGATGAGTAGCATCTGAGGATGAAAACAATCATCCGAATAATATTTATGTATTTTAAATATATCTAAATGTGTGTTCTTCCTCTTATTGATACTAATTTCTCCGAGTAGTTGACCTCTTACATTTAAGCACTTTACCCAACTAGTCATAGCCCCCTAGCGTCGGGAGTTGGCTCATGGCTCTTTCCCAGACACGCGTTTTGGGTGACTTGAGTTCGTCTTTCATGGAGCAAAGTTTCACGGATCAGAATTTATGCTACTCGAGTACTTTTGCAATCATTAAGAGAAAAAACAGAAAAAATGTGCAGCTTGTACACCTATTAGGTGTAAGCGGCTGCGGCATTGGCAAAGCCAAATGAAGAAATATTTATCAGAAAGCGACTTAGCTGTTCGGTATTTGAGAGTGGGGATGCCATCCTTGTGTTTGGGCTTTTGAGCCCCCGAGCGTGTCACTTGTTGTTCTGATAATCTCCAATTGTTGAAAGTCGAAGACGGTTGTGACTGACTGCCACAATGAAGCCGTCTGACTTGCGTTTGCGATTCCCAGCTTTAGTCGGGACCGTGTCGTTGGTGTCCTTCCGCTTCTTCTATCAGGATGTCTTTTCGTCATCGATGGCCTCAGCGACAGCGTCGGCCAAGTCGGCGTACTTGTTTGCCATGTCGAATAGAGCCTTGACAGAGTTGGGAGGCTTTCAAGTGAATTTGGCGATGAACGAGGTGTCTTTGACTCCTTTCCGAAAGGCGGCGATGACGACCTCGTCCTTGATCTTCGGGATTGAGTCCTTCTTCTCCAAAAACCTCTTGATGAAGTCACGAAGAGACTCGTTCTTCCTTTGATGCAACTGATACAAGTCGTACTCGGAAGATGGTCTCTTGTATGTTCCTTGAAAGTTGGTGATGAAGCGTTTCCGGAGTTCTCTCCAGGAGCCGATTGATTGCTTGGGAAGTCCCGTTAGCCATGTCCTCGCCAAGTTAGTTAGAGCGATTGGGAGGTAGTTAGCCATGGCTTTGTGATCTCCTCCGGTTACTTGGATCGCCAGAGTGTAGACTGTGAGCCGGGACTCGGGGTTGGTCTTGCCGTTGTATTTTTCAATTCCTGTAGGCTTGAAACTCGACGTCCAGTCGACCTATTGTAGCTCCTAGGTGAAGGCTGGTATTCCTTCATCTTCATGAAGGCTCCGACTCCGAATACGGTGGCGGAACCGCTCGTGGTGGAGGCCGAAGCGCTCGTTCTCGTCTTCCAGTGGGCGTTGCTCGTCTTCCTCTCGTTCGCGGCACCGAGCATTGATGTCCTGCTGAAAGTTACACTGTGGCTGGCCTCGGAGCTGCCAGTTGTTGTTGGGGTTGCTGAGTGACGTTTGATGTGACTCCGTGTGTTGCCGACTAGAGCCGGCACTCGGCGTCGCTTTGAGGTGGACGAGACTGCCGTTGGGGATGCCGACCGGTTGATCGGTATGAGGGTATCACCCAACTGTTGGTGCTACTGGCATGCAGTAGCGGTGATCATGACTTTTATCCTTGTTGTCATTAGGGTGGCCGGATGATCAGGCCCAAACTGGAGCGTGTCTAGCAGAGTTGCAGCGGCTACAACGTTCTGTTGAGGTGTAACGAAGACGTCGTGGTCGTCGACTCGTGTTTGGAGGATTTGTTGTTGAGCGGTCTGCCCAGCCCTGCGTAGGTTGTCATTGTGAGTGTGCAGGCGTCTTGCTTCTTCCTCTTGTTGTTCTTATAGTCGGCGGGCCTCCTCCTCTTGCTGTTCGCGTAGTCGGTATGATTCCTGAGTAGGAGTAGAACCTTTGGATGCTATGAAAATTTCTTGTGGCGGAGAGAAGCTTGCCGAACTGCTATCCGACTTAGAGTCGAAGTCGGAGTAGTTGATGGGGGTGATTACAACTCCAACCTTCCTAGATACGATCTCGAGCGGCTCTAGGCCGTATCCGAGTCGAACTCCAGGGGATCGGGTTTGCCGCGTCGGATGTTGATTGAAGGTATCCACGGCGTTACCGAGTTCGTACGGGAGATTGACGATCTCTTCCCTTCTTAGCTCGATCTTGGCCGGCTCAAGGCCGAGTCTGAGTCGGACACCGAAGGAAAAAGTTGTCCCGAGACTCGGACAAGATGAAGATTGCTGCAGCAAGTCGACGAGGGTTGCTACAGTGTCGTGTGGGCTGACTGGCACGGAGTCGGCCGGTTCCCTGGCAGATCGGATCGAGTCCGAGTCGGCCGAGGTGAGGTCGCTGAATTCGTCGGCGATGAAGTCGACGCTACCGAACGTGATCGTGTCTCCGGAGGAGAACTTGCTGCCATCGACTCCGGTTGTTGGATCCATCGGGCTTATTGATGTTGATCTTGCCGAAGCCCCTACCTGGTGTGCCAACTGTCGATGTTTTACACCGGCAATAAATATATGGGGCCACTTGGCGGATGGAAACTTCATGGATTGCAAAGGAACACAGAATATTTTATACTGGTTCAGGCCCTCGATGCGAGGTAATACCCTATGTCTAGTTGTGGTGTTATTCCTTTGAGGATTTGTGGTGGTGATTCTAGTGAACCAACTTAACCTGCCCTCAGGGGGCGCCCTGCCTTCCTTTATATACTGGGGGGACAGGGTTACAAGGTAGGAGTCCTAACCAGATTACGGCCAAGGGATCTCCTCTTAGAGATATAACGCATCCAACTAGGACTGTGTTTTTCTTATCGTACAAGGCAAAGTCTGCTAGGGATTACTATATCTCTAATTATAAGGTCAGGCCCATCCTCTATCCGAGTAGCCCATATGCTTGTCATGAGGTACCCGGGGCCCATGGCACCCACAGATTGGGAATCCGATTTCGGAAAATGTTGTGAAGTTATCAATGACGGCAGGACTGTGGGCCCAATGAGGTTGGATCAGTTGATGGCGCTGGATCCCAGAAGCCAACTCTTGAGAGTTGCGCTGATTCAAAGATTGATACAAGTCACTCCGATCGGGCTAGACTCACCTCGCCCTGATTGTTGAGAAGCACACATTAGCAGATTTAAAAAACATTTAAACAAAGCAGATTGCAAAATAACCAGCCTCTCTTTGAAGCTTGCAACAACCACCTAAGTTCCCCTGGCTTGCTGAGGACGTAAGTGCTCACCCTTGCTCTATTTTATATATAGTTCTTCGCCGGGAGCTGGATGCTGGTGTTGCAGTGAAGTGAAGATTAGGGTTTTGTCCTGGTTCCCAGCCGTTGCCTGTGTGTTGGGACTTAGTCCATTGTTCCGCTGCTGTCGCTGCCTTTGTGTTGTTGGTTGCTGTCTCGGGCTTGCCCGAAGCTGCAACGTAAGTTAAGGTATATGTCTATTTAATTATTTAATTATTTAAGGTATTGCAATGATGCACGTCTGATTGCCGTGGATACCAGCGTTGATTCCTGGGACTGGTATCGGTATCGCAGTTCTACGGGAAGGCAGTTCACGCTGTATTCCTACGGCACGCTCTAACTAGTGCCGTTGTACGGCGGTGCCGGATCAGGGTGTGACAGCTGCACACGGAGTCACCGCACACGTCACTCGGCAACCACAATAATGCCCGGCGGCGCCGACATCCAGACGACCGTCGGGACAACCAGGATCTCCGAGGCCGACTACGACATGATCTTCGGCAGGACATCAATGCTCGGCGCCGCGAACGAGAGGAAGATGAGCAACATCGACTGGAAGACGAGAACGAGCGCTTCGGACTTCACCACTAGCGGTTTCGCCGTCGTAGGCGGAGTCGGAGTCCTCATGAAGATGAAGGTGTACCGTCCTTCACCCACGAGCTGCAACAAGTCGACTGGCCATCAGGTTTCAAGCCGACTGGAATTGAAAAATATGACGGGAAGACCGACCCCAAGTCCTGGCTCATGGTCTACACTTTGGCGATCCGAGCAGTCGGAGGTGATCACAAAGCCAGGGCTAACTACCTCCCAGTCGCTCTAGCCGACTCAGCGAGGACATGGTTAACGGGACTTCCCAAGCAATCAATCAGCTCCTGAGGAGAACTCCGGGAACGCTTCATCGCCAACTTCCAGGGGACATACGAGAGGCCATCTTCCCAGTATGATCTATATCAGTTGCATCAAAGAAAGAACGAGTCTCTTCGTAACTTCATCAAGAGGTTTTCTGAGAAGAAGAACTCAATCTTAAAGATCAAGGACGAGGTCGTCATCGTCGCCTTTCGAAAAGGAGTTAAAGACACCTCGTTCATCGTTAAATTCACTCGGAAGCCTCCCAACTCTGTTAAGGCTCTATTCGATATGGCAAACAAGTACGCCGACTCGGCCGACGCTATCGCTGAGGCCCTCGATGGCAAGACGTTTTGATTTTTTTAACTTAAATTTCTTTAAAATTGATTAAGTTTATAGAAAAAGACTAATATCTAAAATGTTAAATTAGTTTCATTAGATCCACAACTAAATATTTTTTATAGTATATTTTTTATGTTAAAAAAATTGCTACGTGTTTTAATAAATTTTGTTAAACTTAAAAAAATTTAACTTAGCTAAGAGCCAAGTATAATTGTTTAAATTATAGTAGAAGTAATTTCAAGTAAATGTAAATCTGATATTGGAGTTGTTTAAATTTCTATCACTAAATTTGTTATAGGGCATCAAACTAAACTAGTTATAAATTACGACATAATTATTCCAAGCTAAGGCACCCAAAGTAATAATAACTAGGGGAATTTTGCATACGATTTTGCACGGGGCTAAATTTCAAAAGCAGAATTAGATTTGATTTAGACTCGGTTTGTAGTTGTTGTGTTGTGCCGCGCTGTGCTTATTTTAAGTTGTTGTGGAGATTAAAACTTATAATTGTTGCTTTTTTTTCATTGGTTTATATTTTCAAACTATAATAATAGGGTCATTTGCATTCTTTCCCTTGTTTTCAACACCAATTGTGGTTTAACCCCTATTTTTTTAAACTTTGCAATTTTATTGTTGTTTTTTTGAACCGATGTTTGTCCTTATTCCATTAAGAAGACTTAACGGTGTTAAAGTCCGGTTAAAACATGGTCAAAATTTATGTTAAGCTTGTGCTTGGCCTCATTTTTTTTGAATTGAATATTCGGAAATTCATATCAAAATGGAAGCAAAATTTATGTCAAAATATCCGATATCAAAACAAGGGCAAAATCACATGTGTTTTAACATCGTTAAAAAGACTTAACGGAATAGTGGCAAATACAAACTTCGGTTAGAAAAAGAGGGCAAAATCAAAAAGTTGAATAAATAGGGGTAAAATCACAATTGGAGTTAAAAATAGGGGCAACAATACAATTGTTTGCAACACAGATTAAAAGAAAATCAGCTTTCCAAACATCAAAATGTGTAAAAGCTATTGGACCCAACGAGATTACCAAATGAAGCCTTACAATTCTTGCTTCTATATAAGAGAGAAGTATTGATCAAGGGAAATTTTTCTTTGGAGTGCAGTTCCACTACCCTTTTTGGGCCTGTTTGGGATAGAGGATTTTCAAGGGAAAAATCAAAGGAACTCAAAACCATAGTCTTTTTTTTTTTTTCCTATAGAGGTGTTTGGAATGGAGGAATGGACCCATGGATTCCTCTGGAAATCTTTCCTAAGTTTCTCTATTCCAACATTATTCTAGTGCAAATCAAGGAAAAATAAAATTGAGATCATATCTGAGGGAAATTTTCCCTTGGAAATGAGAAAGAAATAGTGAGGTAAGCTCGGCCTAAAAAGGAGTTACTTTTAGCAAACAAGTGTATTATTTTCTAAAATTCCTATGTTCCGAACACTTATCTATATAAAGTTTACTAATCCTCTGTTTTACATGTATATTATTTTCTTTTCCTATATTTTTATTTACGTGTTTTGTTTTCCCTTGATCCAAACAGGGTCTTCCTCTGCTTTTTTCCCCCTTCAATCCGAACAACACCGTATTAAGTTATAAGGTGCAAGAGACTGAAGAAACAAGAGTAGGATCACGATGATCTACAGACCACAAGAAAATAGTCACATGTATAAAAGTTGTACCTTTTGTCAACCCCTAGCAGACAAGACAACACAAGAATCTCCAAGAGGCTGAGAGTCTACCTCTCTCTCTTTCCTTACCGCCAAAGAAATTAAGGACAATGCAAAAATGAAAAGTCATACCAATTACCCCTACCAGGTACCTCTGAACTCCTGGAAAGGTATTGATCATCTCACCAAGGTTGACATTTTCCATATCTATAGGTCGGCATATATTTATGGAGTCGTTTTTCTGAATATTGTCTGGGAAATTCCTTGGCAAGGTTTCACACCATGAGAAGCTAGCTTAGCCAATAATGGTCCATGTCGTTGACAAGCAGATCATCTTGACACATTGCACCTCATAGGATAACACTCAGATGAATAAAAACATGTAGAAACTTTTGTGAAACGTAATATCTTAACCGATCATTCATGCTAACACGTATCATAATAAAATCGGTTGGTTATATAATGATATGGGAAGGTGGCCCACATCCATACCCTACCGAACGACACGTAAATCACCTTGGATCACATGGATTGAGATCCTCACACTGAACTCCCCTCTGACAAGGTCACTGATATGTAGGACCCACCATCTAAATATCAACGACCACGTTTCTTTGATCTTATACAGACGACCACGTTAGTTTTTTTTTAACAATACGGTTGGGGACATACCCTATGAATGAATTCTCTAACAAGTCAGTAAGTCACGCTTTCCACAAATTCTTAAATTATTAGAGACATAAAAAAATATAAAAGTATGGGAAAGCGTGCGTACCCACGGAAGTACAAACTTCTTAAAAAAAATATAGACACACTAATATAATGTTTGCTTCTGCTTATTGCTTATAAGCTACTCTCTCAATTTCCGTTAGCACACTTTCTAAAACATAAAATGGTGTGTTTTTGAAAAAACTTTCCATATAAAAGTATCTCTAAAAAATCTAATAGTTAATACTTAATTAATTACGTGCTAATAGTTTTTTGTTTTCCGTGTGGCTTATAAACCATCGGTAAAAGCTGAAACAAAACGAAAGGCCTAAATCGTTGAATAGCCCTATTGGGTTGAGTTCACCACCACTCTACCTACAGCTAGTTAGCTCACTGATGGTGCATCTTTTTTTTTCTCTGTTCTAAGGCTACGTTTGGTAGTGTGGGTTTAACTGAAATTTTCAACGCACAAAAAACAAGACAAGCTATTAGTGTATGATTAATTGAGTTTTAATTATTACAAACTTGAAAATAGATTTATTTGATTTTAAAGCAACTTCTATATAGAAAGTTTTTGCACGAAACGTACCGTTAGTCTGAAAAGTATGCTAACAGAAACCGAGCGAGTAGCTCAGCCAACCCTTAGCGCTGAACACACCCTAAGCTATGTTCGTTTGGCCTATAGGTGATAAGTCATAAAACGATACATAAGCAACCTAAAAATAATTTATGGGTAAAATTTCAATATTTGTGTTATTCATGGTTTAAAAGCAAATATTGGAAAATAAACTACAATGAAAAACTACAAAATCAACTCTAAAATTAAGCTTTAAAATTTGAATTTTGGCAGCGGCTTATAAGGTAAAAAGCAAACAATGTCCTTCTGTGCACTGTTTTCATACTTATATGATATGCAACTTCATAAAAACATTAGATGAAGAAAAAATAATTAAATAGTGGAATTTCGGCTTGGATCCCTTTTATTTAACAAAGTTTTACATTGGACCCTCTTTAGTACATACTTTCACTTTACACCACTTTTGTTACCTTTTGCTTCACTTTGGACCCTTCCTATCTCCTTTCCTCAAGTTTGAACTCAATGTGCAACCCTAATCTAATCCTCTTCATTGACCACGCTCCTCTTACTTTGTCACACCAGAAATTCAGCCAATTTCTAGACAATTTTATGTATTAAAATTCCTATCCAGAAATCAAGCCAAGGTACACAAATTGACAAATTAATATACATAACCAAACGTAAATAAAGCGTAAATACTTATGAAAGAGTCAATTAGTCCTTACACGGTAGAAAATAGTAGCAGAGGGTCGATTCTAGCGTGGCTTCAGCTCCACTCCATAGGTAAACTCAACTGGGGTATAAGCCGTGGTTCTCTAAGCTCATTTTCAGCACTAAAGCACATCAGTTCTAAAAGGGAGAAATATAGCAAGGCTAAGTACTACTTACCATACTTAGTAAGTCACACCAGTGATGCATTTGTGTATAGGGTAACAAAGAAAGGCTTATGGCTCTTTTGCGTAAAGGCAGTTGCAAATAGTTTCTTTTAAAACCGTAATATGGTTTCATTAATTAAGTCAAGATTAATCTCCACTGAACAATGCTATGCCACGTTGATTAGGACCAACCAACCACCTAAACTAATCCAATTCCATTAAGTCAAGTTAATTAAGGGTGGGACTAATCACGGTGAAACTCGATCGGTCGCCCATAACCACGGATGCGGCTATTCAATTAGATTTACTCTAGCCAGAGGTATACAACTGTATCCACAAGACACAGTCCCGCACAGAGGCTGAGGTATAATGTAAGTGATTATCCCATCTAGATAACTAAGCATGGCTAAGCATGTGCTATTTCTACCCAAGTCATCAAGTGAGACATAAGCTAGTCAAGTTATCACCCAAATTTATTATGGAATGGATATCAAACAAATAGGGTTGCAAGTAAGCAGATAGGTAATCCCATATTCCATGTAATTAGCAAAACATGCAATTGATTTGCAAATGATAACAAATTTCACAAAATAGGTTCAACATGCTCAAGGATGAATATGTGACTAGCCTTGCTTATTTGATAAATCTTTTGGAACACTTTTCCTCGAAGTCGTGATCCATCGAGCCACTGGCATGCGGAGTCTGCGTGACAGCGAGAGGAGGGAGGCTAGTCTACCATAGACCATGTCCATAGGGACGGTCTATGGGTTCAGACGGCTACAATTGGCTGATTGGGATCGAACGGTCAAGATCGACCAAGGGCTCTGCCACACGGGCTCGCCTTGGGGCACAAATGTGGTGGCCACGGGGAGCAAGAGGGGTGAGGTGGCACCGACGTGGTGCCAAGGCGGCACCGACACGGACCATCTGGAGGTGAGCACGCGGACGGCTCGAATCCGTCCCAAGAGCAGATCAGACGGCCGGGCCATGCGGGAGCAAGCTCGCTGGCTAGTCCAACTGGATAGTGGCAGCACGTGGCCCGATGTTCACTGGCGCGACCATCCGGCATGGTGATAGGCATGGGAAAAGGGGCGCATGGATGAGAAAACAACGGGGGTTCTCACCGAGAGATGAACGGTGAGGATGGCAACGTGGGGAGGCCAGTGGTAAGGTTTTGGCGACGGGCTCCTCGGATTGGCTACGAGGAACGGCTTTCGGAGGGCTTCGGTCTTGGGGAGGCGATGGTTGGCGCTCCTCACGAGCTTGCGAAGCCGGCAGCAGGGTCAACGAGACCCGGGGTGGCACCGAACGGTAGCAAGCGATGGCTGGAGGTGGTGAGAGTGGCGTAGCTCTCGGGTCGGTGGTGAAGATGACGCCCCGGTGGCGATCTTCGGGAAGGAGGCGGTGGCCGGGACACCCTGCGACTAGGCGAAGGTGGAGAAGGGGTTAGGAAGGTCCGTTGCGCACGGAATCAGTGGCAAAAAGTGGCCAGAGGAGGGCGACGGCCAGCAGCCTTTCCACGCCCGGCGGCCATGGCACTCTAGGGTAAACGGGTTTTAAGGAACGGGATGTTGGGCTTCCTCTTGCAGCTACAGAGATGATGAATATGGTGGCACGGCGGGAGGCGGTATCACTGGATGGTGGTGCTTGGCCGAAGCATGGCAGCGAGCGGTGGTTCTTGGTTTGACGGTGGAGCGAGAGCTAGAGAGCATGTGGCTCCGAGCGAGTTGGGGAAAAGGAAAGGGGAATGGGGAGACCTTTTTATGGGCTTGGGGAGGGAAGATCGAGACCGAGCAAGGCAGATTTGGAGGGAGAGAGTGCCGGTCATCGCGGCGTAGTGGAGCTCAAATCTAGGCTGGATTTTGCGGGGAAGTGAGGGAAGCGGTGGAGAAGGTGGTGGTGACCGTGTTCATGCGGTTTGAACACGAGAGCAGGAACAGGAGGTACGGAGACGGCGGTGGTGTGGCTGATGTCTCCCCAACCTTCTTGGCTAGAGGTGGAAGACAGGGCTGATAGGTGGGCCCAATCCCCACATGTCAGCAAGAGGCGGAACGCGCAGCTGGCTGCACGAGCTGGGGCGCGGGGAGAGTGGCTTGCTTGGGCCAGCGCACATGTAAATGGGTAGTGACTTGGGCCAATGCAGAAGCGGGACAGAGGCAGGCCGTGGCCAGCGGGCCAATGCGTGGGGGGCGTAGAGGAAAGAAGGGGGCGGATAGCTAGGCCGACAGAGAGATGACCCAAGGGAAAGAAGGGGCCGGACCTCCCCCAGGAGAGAGTAGGTTGGCGGGAGAGAGGGAGAGAGAATGGATGGGCCAGATTTGGCCTAGGACAAGGAAGAGGGTTTTTTATTTAGTTTTTTATTTTCAAATAATTACTAAAAGAATATTTGTATTATTACAATTAGTTCTTTAGCTCTGAAAATTTCAGGAGATTTAGAGAATAGTTTAAGGCATGGAGAGATAAAGAAAAACCTCCATGCATGATTTATTATTGGAAATTTTATTTCCCATATTTAATTCACTTTTAAATGCTTTAAACTTTATTATAATTTCTAGAAATCATTTATTAAATTATTTTAATATCCCTGAGGGAAAATCAAGGTGTGACATACTTCTACTGTCATTCTAGCATCCTCCACCTTCACTGAGATTATAGCTTTTGAGCAAAAAGAGGTTCAAAGTGAAACAATAAGGCAAGAAAAGAGGGTTCAATGTGAAAATATGGACTACAGGCCAAACGTGAAAGTTTGGCTCCACTCCACAAGCATCTTGACTAGGCGCCAGCTTAGTCCTCCATATCGCCTTCATCGTTATAGAACTCTTCCTCTCATGGTGTTGGTTATAGCAAGGTGAGTATATAGAATACTCCGCAAGTCACACAGCAAAATACAAGTATGCACAGGATATAACAAAGATAGGCATAATAGAGCTATTTTGTATAAACATCATTTAAACAAACATTTGAGAAATGATAAAATAATTAGATGATTAAGCAATATTAAACAACACTGAACAACCTTTCCTTGCAGAACAGACCCATTCTCCATATTCGGAGATTAACCACAACCACCTCTCCATACCCAGAGATTCCACATTAACCACATTATTCCAAATTAATCATTATTGAGCAGTGTGGGACTAATTACAAAAACATTATTAGGCTCACCATAACTGCAGGTACGGCTATTCGAATAGTTTTACTCTGATCAAATGTGTACAAATTTACCCAGAAGACACAACTCCACAACATGTTAACATGTGTCTCCATACCACCATGGTACCTTGGAAAGGAATCGTGATAAGACCCATCGCATAAAACAATCTAACATGGTTCACCCACCGAGATCCTAGTCTTTTCATACCTAGAATAGACTCACTCAGCGGCCCCGTGGACTTATCACTGCCACTTCATAGTCTAGTGTTCCACATCGGATTATGCTATACAACAAGTCAAGCCATTGCATATTTTGGCATGTGGTTAGTACGGTAAATGTTTCACAACAGTAGCCCGTGAACTGGTCCTTAATTGTCATGAGCATGACCAGCAAAACCATGTGCTCATAACCCACCATTAGTCAAGTTTTACTTGGATATTATTTAGCAATCACGACCAACCGTTGTGAGCCACCAATAATTAACCATAATGAATTTATAAGTGAAATATATGTTGTCGGAGGATGAAACCTCGACGGCGGGAAGTCGGGAGACCCCCCTTTTGAGATTCGGCCAGGGGAGTAGTTCTCAGGCGGAGCCGGCTTCAGGTGTAGCAGAAAGATAGGCGAAGAAGACGTAGAAAAGACTGTGGGGTTTGGACCGTCCACAGCGGGCCCGGACCGACCAAACCGCGGTGAAGCAGAGGACGGAGGCTGAAGGGTCCGGACCGTCCGAACCGGGTCCGGACCGTCCGAACCGAGGAGATCCCGCGGGGAAGACGATGAACAGCACACACGAGGGAGACACGAGGATTTATACAGGTTCGGGCCGCCGGAGCGTAATACCCTACTCCTGTGTTTTGGACTATGAGAGAGAGAGAGATGAATGTGGTATTGTGGTTTACAAGGAGGACCCCGGGAGCTCGGAAGCTCACCGGGAATCCGGAGGTGGCGTCGGTCGTTCTACCAGCGACCGGACTCGAGGAAGGAGAGGGAGATCTCTGTTGTCTAAGGTTGGAGCTTCAGCTGCCTGCGTTCGTCTATGGCATGGATCCTCCTTTATAGAGCCCAGGGGAGTCCACAGTGCCGAGCTTGCATATGCGCAGAGAGAGAGAGGGAGGTTCCAGAGAGTTCTCCGGTCCTCCCCTCCGCCTGCGATGCCCATGCCGGAGTTGGAGGAATGTCCCGTCGCCCCCGTCCGTCTGCAAAGCTTGCGCCGGAGTCGGTGGAGCGTCTGGTCGCTCACCTCCCCGCCTGCTATGCCCACGCCGGAGCAGGTATGCAACGGGCGGTAGAGTCGTGAGGATGTGATGGGATGTGATGGAGCATGCTGCTGAAGAAGAGTCTCTGACTGCTTGGACTTCGGCGCACGCCCTCGCCACAGAAGTCAGCAGGCCTCTGACAGCAGTCGGGTGCCACGGGGGGCCGTCCTGAGACACTTACGCGTGGCGGAGCGGACGACAGAGGCAACGTGCCCGGTCGCCTCGTCATAAATGCTGTAGTTGGTCAGCCGGTGCCGTCCGCTGAGTGGCCAATCCGGGCGGGAGGTGCCGATCAGCGAAGAGGCCGATCAGCTCGGAGGAGCCGATCATCGGGGGGTGCCGACGAGTCCCGGGCCCCAGGACCGGGCGCCGGGGTCCGGAGAGACGGAGTCCCGTGACCGGGCGCCGGGTCCGGGGAGACGGAGTCCCGGGACCGGGCGCCGTGGTCCGGGGAGAGGGTTCCCGGGACCGGGGTCGTGCCCCGGGAACGGGGCTTCCCGGGACCGGGGTAGCCGACGTGGCCGAAGACCCACGCGTCCCCGGTGACTCAGGGGACCCCTAGTCCCGTTTCGCCGACATATGTCAACTCACATGAAATGATACTATTGTTTCTACATGACTAAGCAAAGCCTAATTAATCTAGTCAAATTAGTATATAAGATCATGGCTAGTCAAATTATATCCCAAGTTATCAAGGTCAGGGTACCAGTAGAAAAAAGGACCATAACAAAGAGATATAGATTCACCAACCTGATGACATCCGAAACTAAATGGAATAGTTGAATGAAATAGAAAATTTAAAACATAGGATCAACGTGCTCAAGGGATTTTGGACCCATGTGACTTGCTTTGCTACTCTAGATTGTCTCTCATGACTTCCTCGACATAAAACAGCTCCTCCGGAACGTCGGAAGCTAAGGCAAATAAACAAAACGAGCCAAACAGTATGTAAAAACACATGAACAGGTCATGGAAACATTTTTATTAGATAGATCTCAATTTTAGATGGTTTTGAAAGTTGAATCACCCCAAACGGGGTTCATATAAATTACTTATGATTTTTAGAAGTTTAAACCAATTAAAACCATATAAAGAAATTATAAAAGGAGTTATGACACAATAGAGAATTAATTTTGAAAAGAAAAAGAGGATTTATTGCACCATCAAGCTCGGGTTCACTGTGGACCGGTGCACTGAACTAGTCTACGAGATCCGATGGCTGATATTAGATTGCATCAGGATTGGACGGCCGAGATCGATCTTGATTTGGAACTTTGGAATGGGTGGCACCTGGCGCTGAGCTGGTGTCCACGGCGGATAGGTGAGGTGACATTCCAGTGCAGCGGCGCGATCTAAGAGCACCGAGAGAGAGAGAGAGAAGGAGACGACGATCCTCACCAGCACAGACAAGACGACGATCGGCAATGGAAACCACTGGCGACGAAGATTTTGCAGTAGAGCTCCTCATGTCGACAGCAGTGTTGGCGTTCCGGTGGTCTTGACGGCAACGGGCGGGCGGCCGAGCTTCTTCTCGTCCTAACGAAGCTGACGAGCGGGACTACAGACTTCAGCGATGATGGAATCATCAGCAGCGAGTGCCTTAAAGCCTGCACCGGCTGCAGCACTATGGTTTGTCGTCGAAACTGTGGAAAAAGGCTTCGGCGAGTTGCGATTTTGGTTTAGATAGGATAAGGAGGGCTATGGGGTCCTTTTTATTGCACGGGACAGAGGAGTTGATGCTATCATGGTCGGGACATGACGGAGAGGAACTAGGGTTCCCACCTCCTTACGAGATTCCAATTTCCCATCGTTTTCCTTCAGGATTCTTCGGTTTCCTAAAGGGGAAAGGAGGAGGTGTGACGGAGGTCCACAGCGACTGGATTGGGAACGGGGATGGTGGTGCAGTGTCGGAGTCGGACTGTATCTCTGGAAAGAAGATGATTCTGGCAGGTGAGCCCCACCTATCAGCAAGAGGGAGAGGGGAAAGCCACGTAGGCCGATTGGGCCGGCACGAGCATGGGGAAGAGGCGAGCAGTGGTGGGCTAGCAGGCCATGTGCACGAAAAAGGAGAAAGAGAGAGAGAGAGAGAGAGAGAGAGAGAGAGAGAGAGAGAGAGAGAGAGAGCTGGGCTGAATTTGGCCTAGTTGCTAGGGAGGGATTTCCAAAGCATTTCCTTTTAAAATTAATCACTGAAACATTGTTTCACTTATTAAAATACTTCCCTTGAGATTTATTGTGAATTTTATTTTCAAGCCTATTGAGCATTTTAATTTAATTTCTAAAAATGCTTTAACTAATAATTTATAAATTTAGGTAATTTCAGAGTGTGACAAACCTACCCCCTTAAATCTCGTCCTCGAGATTAGGAAGAACTAGCAAATAGGTCAGGGTGGGCTGTCATCAACTCATCCCAGGTGGCTTCTGTTGACACCCAAATTTGGTACTAGTTTGGATTTATAGCAAGTTCAAGCCAAATTTGGAAAGGACCACAGCTTTCTCGTGGAGGCCGGTCTGACCACCATTGTGTGGCCGGTCAGACTGGACAATGAACTGCGGTTTGACTGCAGGTGTTCGGGCGGTCAAACCTTCTGCTCGAGTCCGATTCCGATTAGAATGTTTTTCGTGTTTCCTTGCTTGAGGCTAGGGTTTTTAGAGTCCTAATTGATCTCGAAGCCTAATAGGACGTGGAGAAGGCCCTCTAGATGCAAGACCACCCCTCTTATAAATATAGGGGGCCAAAGCCGATTGAAAACACCAACAAATCAACCAATCAATCGTCAAAATCAATCTATTACCCTCTACCCTCTATAATCTATATCTCCCTCCTCCTTGCTACCTGTATCCCATGTCTACTCTCCTCCAATTCCCCAATTGCTCATCGTCTCTCGTCTCTACGGCGTTTGAGGACTCCTAGCTGAACTGCCGAGCCTAGGACAAACCGGCGCGCATTTATCCTGACGGGGTCTCTCTCGGGTGATCATTTGGCGGCGTCTTCCCCTTGTGGCGGTGCGTCTCTGGGTGCCACTACGGGTTGCACACAAAGTTCTCACGTGTGTGGCATGACACATTTATGCACCAAAACATGTTTTGGCGACTCTGCTAGAGAACGATTTTGGTTGCTCTAGCTAAAATTCTACTTCTCCACCATGGGCTCTTGCACCGAGCTTGATCAAGACAACATCATGGCTGCGGAATATGAAGAGTTGCCGAAATTTGATCGCCAGGCGTTTGAAGCTGAAGATCTACAGCGAAAGATGGCTTCATGCTACCGGAAAACGAGGCAAGGCATCATCAAGCGAGAGGAAATCACGTTGCCCGTTGATGACAAATCTAAGGTACAACCGATTCTAGCAATAATCGGTTTACATCTTTTAGTACTACCTTTGAGAAAACCTTAGATGCTCGCATGAATGAGATGGAGACTCGGCTTTATAGCCGATTGTTAGGTGGTGCATCTACTTATATAATAGTGATCCTATTTATGGTATTCCATCGGACTTTAATATACCAAAAGTACCTATACAACAAGATTTGCCGATGAAAAATACCTGTGTTCCACTCAATACTACGGCACTGTGCGCTGGTTTGACCGGTACAAAACCGCCGGTCCGACCGGAGTTTTTGGCTGGTCAGACTGGCGCTATGTTACTGGTCCGACTGGAGACAGTGGCTGGTCCGACTAGGGGGGGGGGGGTATCGTCGGTTAGACCGTCCCTGACGAATATTTTGGGATTGGCTCCTGCAATGGCCGTTCCTAGTTATCCTATGGTCAATAGCTATGTTCCAGGACAAGTTTTAATGCCTTATACCGCTGCTTCCCCTGTTCCTCCTAGTATAGCACCTCAGAATTCGACTAATCAACATGGAATCTTGCTGAATCCATTAGTTAATGGCACACCACCACAACCCAAAAGTCTTGAAGATGAGATTGCCGATGTTTTCAAGAACGGTTTCGGTATAGATACTAGGGTTAAAAAGCGCACATATCAGAAACTCCATCCTGATTCCTATGACAATGTTCCATATCCTTATGGGTTTAGAGTGTCTGATTTTGTGAAATTCACTGGAGAAGATGGCTGGTCTACTTTAGAGCATATCGGCCAATTTATCATGGAATGTGGGAAAGCTAGTGCTAGTAGTATTTTAAAACTTAGGCTTTTTTCATTGTCTTTATCTAGTGCTACATTTACTTGGTTTATATCACTTGCGCCAAATTATATTCATGATTGGTCTCAATTAGAACAAAAGTTTCATGATTACTTCTTTACTAGTGAGACCGAATTAAATTTGTCACACTTGACATCGGTTAAACAAAAATATAATGATTATGTTTCTTAATATATTAGAAGATTTAGAGATACAACAAACCGATGTTTTAGTTTAACTCTTTCTGATAAAGATTTGGTTGATTTGGCTTACTCTGGTTTGCTTGAATAATTGAAAAAAAAACTAGATGGTCATAGTTTCTTAGCTGTAAGCCAATTACTTCAAAAAGCTCTGGCTCAAGAAAGCCGAGCTAAAGAAGCCAAGATCTTAGAAAAAGTTAAGTCTGATTGTCTTCATATTAATGTAGTTGATGATGAGATTGAATCTTTAGACGATGAAATAGTTGATGTGCCGAATGGGTTTGGTCTTATAAGTCTAAACCATTCGTTTGCTACGCTCTTAAGCCGGTTGGTCATAAGAATCGGCATGAGGAAGTAAAATTCACGTTTGATGTGGCCAAATGGGATAGGATATTTGATTAATTATTAGAAAACAAACAAATCAAATTATCACAAGGCCATATTATACCACCACCTGAGGAATTAAAGCGACGAGCATATTGTAAGTGGCACAATTCTTATTCTCATGCCACTAATGATTGCAATGTATTCCGTAGACAAGTTCAATCAGCCATTATTGAAGGACGGTTGACATTTACGAAAATGCAAGTAGCTGAGCTTCCTTTTTCCTATGCACACCATTGAGTTGCAAGAGAAGAAGAACCCTGATGGCAAGGAGGGAATCACATTGAAGACTTCAATTCTCGGGGGGTAAGACAACAAGCCGAAGGTTCCAAAGATGACAAGCGACCAAAGAGAACAAGATCGCCGGCCAAGCAAGGTGGGAGACAAATAAGGGCGGATCTTCGGCAATATCCTTTTTCCTCTTCATGGTTTTACCCTTGGTATGGGCCATGGAGTTTTAATGGTACGTGGATGATGCCTATTTATATGCAATGTTATTATCCATTATGGGCATTACCTCAGCGACTGATTTTAAATAATCAACCGAGCTCATCTCGTAGCCGGTCGAGACAAAAGAATCGGTCACAAAAGAATCAACGCAAAGAAGTGGTGAGACAAGAGTGGAGGCCAAAGAAAAAAAGAAACAATATCTGAACAAGAGGTGGCATCTCTAAGTAAAATTATTTCATCACCACTAAATAAATAGCCTTAGAGGCGTTCATGGCCGGTATTGGTGAATATCGTCCTTAGTTAATTAACCCCGTGCTTATTGCTTTTCGGCTTACAAGTTTGCCAAAAAGGCAAGGGGCATGTGTTGACACCCAAATTTGGTACTAGTTTGGATTTATAGCAAATTCAAGCCAAATTTGGAAAGGACCACAGCTTTCCCGTGGAGGCTGGTCTGATCGCCATTGTATAGCCGGTCAGACCGAACAATGAACTGCGGTCTGACCGCAGGTGTCCGGGTGGTCAGACTGTCTGCTAGAGTCCGATTCCGGTGAGAGTTTTTTTCGTGTTTCCTTGCTTGAGGCCGGGGTTTTTAGAGTCCTAATTGATCTCTAAGCCTAATAGGACGTGGAGAAGACCCTCTAGACGCAAGACCACCCTCCCTATAAATATAGGGGGCCAAGGCCGATTGAAAACACCAACAAATCAACCAATCAATCATCAAAATTAATCTATTACACTTTACCCTATATATTCTACATCTCGCTCCTTCTTGCTACATGTATCCCACATGTATTCTCCTGTAATTCCCCAATTGCTCATCGTCTTTCATCTCTACGACGTTTGAGGACTCCTAGCTGGCCTGCCGAGCCTAGGACAAACCGGCGCGCGTTCATCTTGACGGGGTCCCTCCCGAGTGATCGTTCAGTGGTGTGTACCCCTTGTGGCGGCGTGTCTTCCGGTGCCGCTATGGGTTGTACATAAAGTGCTCACATGTGTGGCGTGACGCGTTTCTATGCCAACAGCTTCATCTTCTGAATGATTACTCCACTGAACCGTGCAAAACTTACTCACTCGATTTCTTGTATTCCTTTCGTTTGTCTTGAAGATACGTATTGGCTTTTCCAGATAAGCCAAGTCCTCTTGAATCTTGATTGTCCAGGATCAACTTCTTTAGTTGCAATACATGAAACACATCATGGATCCTTGCCATGGATTGAGGTAATTCCAACTGATACGCGACTTCACCTCTTTGACTTAAGATCTTGTAGGGTCCTACGAATCTTGGTCTAACTTCACCCTTGTCTGAAGATGGTGTACACCCCTCAAAGGCATAACTCGTAGATATACGTAATCTCCTTCTACAAAGATCGTACCGTACACTCATATAACCCATACTGAGTTGTAAACGCCTTCTTTGGTATATCCTCTTCACAGATCCAAAACTGGTGAAATCCTGATCGCACATCGATCTTGGAAAATACTATAGCTCTTTCCAATTGATCAAACAAATCATCAATCCTGTGTAATGTATATTTTTTCTTGATTGTAACATCATTCAAGGCGCGATAATTCAAACGCATCCTTTGGGTACCATCCTTCTTTTCCACGAAGATAACTGGCGCTCCCCAATGCGACATGCTTGGTCTGACGTACCCTTTCTATAACAAGTCCTTGACTTGCTTCTTCACTTCTGTGAATTCATTAACTGCCATCCTATACGGTCTCTTGTGAAATGGAGCAGTACCTAGCACCAAATCAATTTTGAACTCTATTTATCTATTGGGTGGCATACCGGGCAACTCTTCTGGAAACACATCTGGATAATCCTATACCACTGGTATTTCCTCTAAACTGACTTTGATTCACTGCTATCCTCAGTTGCTGGGTAGGTGGAGTCTAAAAATTCACCTCTTGCCCAAGACTATCTGTCAAAGTATCCTCTCTGGTAGCACAGTTGATCACTTATTTATGCTGAGTCAGCCAGTCCATTCCTAGAATGACATCTAGGTCCTTGGATTCTAACAGAATCAGATTAGCTAGGAAAGAGGATCCTTGGATTGCTACAGTCACAAAAGGACTGTATTGTGCCGTAGGCACCTGATTTCCAAGGGTACTAACTACCATAGGTCATCTAAGTTGTTCTACTTGCATCCCATGTTTTCGCATAAATCTTTTTTACTGAAACGAGTGTGTAGCACCAGAATAAAAAAGTATTGTTGTAGGAATTAAGTTAATAGGGAACATACCCAAAATGACATCTGGAGCAGCTTGAGCTTCTTCAGCAGTAACATGGTTGACTCTTGCCTTGGTTGTATTGACATTGCTCTGTCCTGGTGCAGGCTTTGTTGTTAAGCATCAGGGCTTCGGACACTTATCTGCCAAATGGTCTGGTTCATTGCAGTTGTAGGACACCATTGTTTTGCCATCCTTGACCTTCCTGGACAGTTGATTCTGATTTGAGCTTGATACTGGGCGTTGGGTAACTTGAGTAGTAGGCCTATTGTCATTGCTATTGTTGCCATTGTTGTTGTTGTAGTAGGGACGTTGCAGCCAAGCATTAGTGGATGAAGATCCTCTGCCGGTTGTCACTTGAGGTGCAAAACACGGCCTCTTGCTACTTCCTTGTTGCACCTTGAAGCTGGCTATCATGTGTTTCCTTTGTTCCATCCTGTTGTGCTTATCCTCCTGACGAATAGTTTCTAAAATTCAGCATAATCTCCAGAGGTCAGTTGAACTGATAACTCATCATTCTACCCTTCTAGAAACTTATCTTGCCTCTCATGGTCCGTGCTCACATCCTCTGGAGCATAGCACGCAAGGCAATTGAACTCATAAAGAAACTTGGTGACAGAGTGATTTCCTTACCTGAGTGCTCTAAACTCCCTCTTCTTAAGAGCGACTACTCTCACTGCGATATGGGTCTTCTTAAAAGCTGCAGTGAACTCTACCCACGTGATAGGTTGTTCCACAATTCTGCTGGTACGGAAATGATCCCACCATTCAGATGCAGGTCCATGTAATTGGTGTGAAGCCAACGAGACCTTCTCTAGATCAGTGCATTGAAGCAAGTCCAACTTCTTCTCCACTGCATGTAGCCAATCTCCCACTTCCACTAGATTAATAGTGCTAGAAAATGTGGAGGCCATGGGCCCCGGGTACCTCAAGGAAGGCAATAACGGCCACTCGGACAGAGGGTGGGCCGGCCTCTACAATTGGAGATAGAGTAGGAGTCGGCTTCATGTTACCTTGCAAGACAAGAAAAGGGATATAATCCTAGCCAGACTCTCTATGTACTAATAAGGAAAGCTCTTAGTCGTATTTGACTGGGATTCCTACCTTGTAACTCTGTCCCCCTGTATATAAGAGGTGGCAGGACGCCCCTTGAGGGCAAAGAATCACAACTCATACAATCTCACCAGAAAAATCTCAAAGGCAATACACCACAAGTGGACATAGGCTATTACCCCATCTCGAGAGCCTAAACCAGTATAAATTGTTTCGTGTTCCTTTGCAATCCATCATGTTTAGGTCTCACGAGTAGCCCCATATTCTTATTGCCGGTGTAAAACATCGACAAAAAAAGTCGGTGGCCTCACACGAAGAAATTCTGCAAGCTTGTTTTGAGGCGGGGCAGCTTGAACGTTCTAGTTATTTCCACTTTGCTCCCTCTAGTTCTGCATCTGCTGCATCACTAGGTTCATGAGCTGGATCTGCTGAGCCATAATATAAGCTATTGTGGAATTCTCAGCCATAGGTGGCATTCCATTAGGAACAACCCTTGATAGAGTGTGTGATCCTCCATTGTCCTGATTCTGAGTCATTGTACTACGGGTATTCACCATCTAGGGAATCTAAGGGTAGCAAAGGAAAGAAAAGAGAGAAAACCTCTTAGACCAGGGTATAGTTAACTAGCTTTCATTTATTGATGTTCTGAATTGGGTAAAATTATGTGTAAGTCAAAGACTTAGCCTGCATAGGCTGACTCACACACAAACTTAAACTCATGCAGCTATATCACCCAACCACTTGATATAGAGCACACACTAAACCCCCACATACACAAACAAACTTAAGCAAACAATGCTAACACAATTGTCTATGGGTACGGACTCTATCGGGGCGAAGGGCTTCTCCTTCCATCAGAATCGTAGTCAGAATCGTCTGTTTCTCCCCACTCCAAAATAGAATGGCTTCTTGATCCACTTATGGTTGGTTCCTCTGAAGCTATGCTTCGATTTGATTCCTTTGAATACTCCTCCTTGCTGTCCAGCTGGACCAACGGAATTTCTCCAATCCTTAGCGGCACATTATCATTTAGCAAACACATCCTAGTAGCTAGCTGAAGACGGGGAGGTGGACCGGCTCTCTTCCTTGCAGCAGTGCGGATTCTAGCTCCTCCAAGCGGTGCTTCTCCCTTTACCTCAGCTACCTCCTTCCTTAAGCTATCCACTTGATCTCGTAGTCTGCAAATCTTGACTCGATTGATATCCTCATGGTTATGGGTTGCAATTATTATATCAGCATGTGCATTTTCCATAGCACTCAACATCCTCACCAAGTGTTGCATCACTGAACTATTCTCTTCCTCAAGATATTGATAGGAACTGTATTCATCCTTGTGGGTCTTAGATGGATGATAACGATAAGCCATGCTCTTCAACTGAGCAGCATACCGATGGCAAAGTTCTCCGATTACGGTTAAAACCACTTCCTGACATGCATGACTGTAATTTGTTCCTCCAGTCTTGGAGATCATTAACGGAACTCCTTCACAATCACTTGTTATTGTAAGGATTGTGGGTAATCCGTCGAAACTCTGGTGTTGAATTGAATCTAATAACAAAACCCATATCTCAAAACCTCCAACTCCAAACAAATGCTGCAGCTCGTAACTTGAAACTTAAAGAAAGACAGAGAAACCAAACTATTATTTCTTCCTGAAAAATTATTATAGAAATCTTTTGGAACATTTTTTCCAATCAAAAGATTTTTTAAAAATATTTTTCGAAGTCATAATTTTTTTCCTAAATACCTTTTTTTAGAATTAAAGAGAAAGGGAAGAGGAGAGACCTAATAAAAAAATTTCTTTAGAATTTTGAAGGCTTCTATGGGTTACCATTTGGCTTGTCCAACGTTCAAGGTGGCTCTAATACCAACTTGTCACGCTCGGAATTTCCATCCAAAATTCCAGCATTCAATGTGTATTTAATCCCGGTCCAGGAAGCAATCGGGATACACAAATGACATAATTGATAAATAGAATGCACAACCTTATTTATATTAAATAACAAGTATAATTATTACAGAGGTGGATAGAACCTCTCAAACTGAAATAACTCTATAGCAGCGGAAAAATTAAACATCTAGCATATCGGCTCCACTCCACAAGCGTCTTGACCATGCGCCAGCTTAGTCCTCCATATCGCCTTCATCACTGTAGAACGCTTCCTTTGGTGGTGTTTGTTATAGTAAGGTGAGTATATGGAATACTCTGCAAGTCGCACAGCAAAGTACACGTATGCACAGGGTAACAGAGATAAGCATTGTGGGTGCCATGGGCCCCGGGTACCTCATGACAAGCATATGGGCCACTCGGATAGAGGATGGGCCTAGCCTTGTAATTAGAGATATAGCTAGATTCGGCAGGCTTCGCCTTGTATAGAAAGGAATATACAGTCCTAGTTGGGTGCGTTATATCTCTAAGGGGAGATCTCCTAGTCGTAATCCGATGGGGACTCCTACCTTGTAATCATGTCCCCCAGTATATAAGGGGAGGCAGGGCGCCCCATGAGGGCAGAAGAGCTCATAGAAGCACACGGCCATACAGTTCATCAGAACTACCACCGTATATCCTCAAAGGAATACATACAAACTGGACGTAGGGTATTATCTCACATCGAGGGCCTGAACCAGTATAAAATTTCCTTGTGTTCCTTTGCAATCCACCGAGTTTCCATCCGCCGAGTAGCCCCATATATTTATTGCCGGTGTAAAACATCGACAGTTGGCGCGCCAGGTAGGGGCTTCGGCGCGATCTACATCTACAAGCTCGATGGATCCAGCAACCGAAGTCGACGGCGGCAAACTCCCCCCCGGAGATACAATCGCATTCAGAAGCCTTGACTTCGTCGCCGACCAGATCGGCAATCTCACCTTGGCCGACACGGACCCGATCCAACCGGCCGAGGAACCAGCCGACTCCGCACCAGTCGGCCCACACGACGCTGCGGCAATCTTCGACGACATGCTGTGGCGATCTCCTATACGCCCGAGCCCAGGGACAACTCTTCCTTTCAGTGTTCGACTCGGACTCGGTTTCGAGCCGGCCGAGATCGGGCCGAGAAGGGAAGAGATCGTCAATTTCCCGTTCGGACTCGGCGACGCCGTGGATATCTACAACCTACATCCGACACGGCAAACCCGATCCCCTGGAGTTCGACTCGGATACGGCCCCGAGCCGCTCGAGATCGGATCTAGGGAGGTCGGAGTGGTAATCACCCCCATCAACCATCCCGACTTCGACTCGAAGTCGGACTCCGACTTCCAGTCGGACTACGACTCTAAGTCGGACAGCAGCTCGGCAAGCTTCTCCCCGCCACGAGAAATCTTCATGGCATCCAAAGGCTCTACTCCTACTCAGGAATCACGCCGACTACACGAACAACAAGAGGAGGAGGCCTGCCGACTGCGAGAACAACAGGAGGAAGAAGCAAGACGCCTGCACGCCCGCAACGACGATCTACGCAGGGCTGGGCGAACCGCTCAGCACCAAACCCTCCAAACCCGAGTCGGCGACCACGATGTCTTCGTTACTCCCCAACAGAACATCGTGGCCGCTGCGACCCTACTGGACACGGTCCAACTTGGGCCTGATCACCAGGCCACCCCGATGATCGCAAGGATAAAAGCCATGCTTACCGCTGCTGCACGTCAGCAGCACCAATAGTCGGGTGATACCCTCATACTGACCAACCGGTCGGCATCCCCAATGGCAGTCTCGTCTACCTCAAAGCGACGCCGAGTGGCCGGCTCTTGTCGGCTGCACACGGAGTCACGCCAAACGTCACTCGGCAACCCAAACAACAACCGGCAACGTCGAAGTGACCGTCGGGACAACCGGGATCTCCGAGGCCAACTATGGCGTGATCTTCGGCAGGACACCAATGCTCGGCGCCGCGAACAAGAAGAAGACGAGCAACGCCAACTGGAAGACGAGAACGAGCATTTCGGCCTCCACCACGAGCGGTTTCGCCGCTGTAGTCGGGGTCGGAGTCCACATGAAGACGGAGGCATACCAGCCTTCACCCAGGAGCTACAACAGGTCGACTGGCCGTCGGGTTTCAAGCCTACAAGCATCGAAAAATACGACGGCAAGACCGATCCCGAGTCCTGGCTCACAGCATACACTCTGGCAATCCAAGCTGCTGGAGGTGACCACAAAGTCATGGCTAACTACCTCCTAGTTGCTCTAGCCGACTCAGCGAGGACATGGCTAACAGGACTCCCAAAGCGATCAATCGGCTCTTGGGGAGAACTCCGGGAACGGTTCATCACCAACTTCCAGGGAACATACGAGAGGCCATCTTCCGAGTACGACTTATATCAGTTGCATCAAAGGAAGAACGAGTCTCTTCGTGACTTCATCAAGAGGTTCTCTGAGAAGAAAAATTCAATCCCGAACATCAAGGATGAGGTCGTCATCGCCGCCTTTCGAAAAGGAGTCAAAGACACCTCGTTCATCGACAAATTCATGCGGAAGCCTCCCAACTCTGTCAAGGCCCTATTCGACATGGCAAACAAGTACGCCGACTCGGCCCACGCTGTTGCCGAGGCCCTCGATGACAACAAGTCACCCTGACAGAAGAAGCGGGACGACACCGACGACGCGATCCCGACTAAAGCTGGGAATCGCAAACGCAAGTCAGACGGCTCCATTGTGGCAGTCGGTCACGACCGCCTTCGACCTTCAACAACTGAGGATTATCAGAACAACAAGTGACATGCTCGGGGGCTCACAAGCTCAAACACGAGGATGGCATCCCCACTCCCAAATACCGAACAGCTAAGTCGCTTTCTGATAAACATCTCCTCACTCGGCCTTGCTAATGCTGCAGCCGCTTACACCTAATAGGTGTACAAGCTGCGTATTTACTTTTTTCCGTTTTTGCTCTTAAATGATTACAAAAGTACTCGAGTAGCATAAATCTCGATCCGCGAAACTCTGCTCCATGTAAGACAAACTCAAGTCACCCAAAACGCGTGCCTGGGAAAGAGCCATGAGCCAACTCCCGACGCTAGGGGGCTATGACTAGTCGGGCAGAGTGCTTAAACGTAAGGGGTCAACTACTCGAGGAAATTAATATCAAAAAGAGGAAGAACACGTATTTACATACATTGTAAAATACATTTTATTCGGGTGATTATTTCCATCATCAGATGCTACTCATCCGATATCTTTATATTGCAGGCCCAGCTCCGGATATGCGTGACAGGAACTCAGGGCTGCGAGCCTATCTCCTACGCTCGGGGGCTGGACAAGTCTGCCAAAATACACTCGGGATGCTCCATGAGGGCTACTTACCGAGTACTTGCGCCAGTCGGGACGTCATCTTCCTCGGCTACGCTCCATGCGAGCTAATAACCGGCCTCCGGCGCCAGTCGGGGCTGTGTACTACTCGGCTAAGTAGGGTACGCCCCATGAGGGTCGCCAGCCGAATCCTACGCTAATGCTAGGTTCGGGTACCTTATCCGGCTTTACCGAAGTCAGAGAAGACCTATGTCGTCAAAGTACATCCGGAGTTCCCATGCACCGCGTCACACCTGGGGAGAGCGAGCAGATTCTGCAATATACCTACTCAGGCGTCTGTGGCAACCAAGATGCATCCGGAGCATAAGTCGGAAAGACTTGCAGACGAGGATTCCTCTGGCTGATTGCGGTTACCAACGCCGCCATACTCATCCTGACATGCGATGGATGCTACTTCTATAGAGCTATGCTGGGTAGGTTGGTTCAGGCCGACTTACTTGGTAATAGCCACAAAGACATGAGTTCCTACAGTAGCATGCTCCATGTGGGCCGCCCGCAGGTTGAGTTGAAATTATAGCGCTGGTGCTACCCACAGGAACCGATGAGGTAAACAGATATGCTTCATGAGAGCCTTATTGCTAAACATATATGTTTGGGTATCTGTCTTATCCACCAGGTCTCGAGGATACATCCTTACAGGGATCACAAGCTGGTCTTCATTAAAATTGGAGATGCAGGTATCTCTCTCGAGTACACCTAACCACGTAATGGATTTATTTTTCATACAGTGGTACTCGGCCTACATGCGTGGCCACCAGTTGCCATGAGCAGCATTATTCCCGCTGACATAACGCGGATGAGTCTAACTTTCGAGTAGTACACTACTCGGGAGAGACTATAAAATTCTCATTCCCGCTGACATGACGCGGATGAGTCTAACTTTCGAGTAGTACACTACTCGGGAGAGACTATAAAATTCTCATTCCCGCTGACATGACGCGGATGAGTCTAACTTTCGAGTAGTACACTACTCGGGAGAGACTATAAAATTCTCATTCTCGCTGACATGACGCGGATGAGTCTAACCTTCGAGTAGTGCACTACTCGGGAAAGACTATAAAC
Organism: Oryza meyeriana var. granulata; assembly: GCA_003991445.1. Taxonomy (NCBI): domain Eukaryota; kingdom Viridiplantae; phylum Streptophyta; class Magnoliopsida; order Poales; family Poaceae; genus Oryza; species Oryza meyeriana. The sequence continues at coordinate 24,515 of RYFJ01000424.1, read as the reverse complement.
AATCTTCCAGCTGACGAGCTGAAGAGTCTAACTTCCGAATGGGACGCCACTCGGGAAAGACTATAAACCCTTTTCCAGCTGACATGAAGCTGACGAGTCTAATTTTCGAGTAATATATTACTTGGGAAAGACTATAAATAATCAGCCCGGCTGACATGACGCCGACGAGTCTAATTTTCGAGTAGTATACTACTCAGGAAAGACTATAAACACCCCCTTTCCAGCTGACATGACGCTGAAGAGTCCCATATACGAGTAGCATCCTACTCGGCAAGACTATAAACGCACATTCCGACTGACATGAAGTCGAAGAGTCCTATATACGAGTAGTTCCCTACTCGGCAAGACTATAAATCATATTCCGGTTGACATGATACCGAAGAGTCATGTACCAGTAGTAATCTACTCGGGAAAGACTACAAGGTTAAAGATCTTTGACTTCATGTTTAATTGTTTTCACAATTAAGCACAAAGTCGGGGGCTACACCTAATAGGTGCGCCTATTCGACGCACACTATTCCAACATCTACATCGAGACCTTCATAGCCTCGCTGCCAGCTGACATGAAGCAGGACTCGGGAGAAGCAGCACTCAGACAAAAAGTACTCGGGAGCAATGCACTCGGGAAGACTTCACCGTGGAGGATGAGCACTCGGCATCAGCTGTGACTCAACTATGAAGGTCTCGGGGGCTACTGTGGGTGCCATGGGCCCCGGGTACCTCATGACAAGCATATGGGCCACTCAGATAGAGGATGGGCCTAGCCTTGTAATTAGAGATATAGCTAGATTCGGCAGGCTTCGCCTTGTATAGAAAGGAATATACAGTCCTAGTCGGGTGCGTTATATCTCTAAGGGGAGATCTCCTAGTCGTAATCCGATGGGGACTCCTACCTTGTAATCCTGTCCCCCAGTATATAAGGGGAGGCAGGGCGCCCCATGAGGGCAGAAGAGCTCATAGAAGCACACGGCCATACAGTTCATCAGAACTACCACCGTATATCCTCAAAGGAATACATACAAACTGGACGTAGGGTATTACCTCACATCGAGGGCCTGAACCAGTATAAAATTTCCTTGTGTTCCTTTGCAATCCACCGAGTTTCCATCCGCCGAGTAGCCCCATATATTTATTGCCGGTGTAAAACATCGACAAGCATAATAGGGCTATTTTGCATAAACACATTTAGATAAGCATCTGAGAAATTTAAAACAATTGAATAATTAAGCAATATTAAATAATACTGAACAACCTTTCCCGGCAGAACAGGCCCATTCTCCATACCCGGACATTAACCACAAACGCCTCGCCATACCTGGAGATTCCACTTTAACCACATTATTCCAAATTAACCATTATTGAGCAGTATGGGACTAATCATGAAAAATATTATTAGGCTCACCCATAACTACGGGTATGACTATTCGAATATTTTTACTTTTATCAGAGGTGTACAAATTTACCCATAAAACACAACTCCACAACATGTTACCATACGCCTCATCGCAGAAAACATTTTAACATGGTTCACCCACCGAGATCCCACTCTTTTCATACCTAGGATAGACTCACTCGGCACCCTCCTGGACTTATCACCGCCATAACAAAGAGATATAGGTTCACCAAACCGATGATATTCAAAAATAAATGCAATAATTGAATGAAATAGAGAATTTAAAACATAGGGCCGACTGGGCCAATGTGGGTGCAGGGAAGAGGAGAGCAGTGGCGGGCTGGCAGGCCATGCTCTGTTGCATATAATAAATTTTTCACCTATATTTTGATTTTCTTTGCATAGCATAATAGGTTGCATAAATACATCCATGGCTATAGAAAAATTTAAAAAGGAAATTTATGGAAAGATAAAAATGTGAGAATTTTCGTAAAAACTATAGTACACCAGTAGCTTGATAGAATTTTTGCAAAATTTTACCGTTTAATCTTGACCCTCAATAAAATGCTTAAAGTCAAGGAAGAATCCCAAATTTCCAGTGATTTTTGGCTTACTTTGCACCTTTACCAAAAATTAACCATTTTGAAACTCAGATTGTCAACTTGGTCAGATTGTTCACCAAACTTGTTTTCACCATCAGAAATTTTGGCTCCTTTAAAACCCCAAGAAAACCACATATCGTAATAACTATAAAACCTCAGGAAAATTTGGACTGCAGAAAAATATAATTTTAGGCCCACTTTGGAGCTTTGCCATTTTGAAACCATATACATTTAAGAAATGCTGCTTTGCCAGCTTGTAGAACACACTTCCTTCTACCATCAGCAGGATTGGCTTATTCTAATTCATTCTAGAAGATGGTTTATAGGAGAGGACAAAACCACCCAAGAATCAGCCCATAGACTTGCCCCTTTTTTGAGCTTCTCTCTATCTCTCTGCCTCTCTCTCACTGCCAGTGGACCCCAGGACATATAGGACCCACATGTCAGCCTCAGACACTCCAGCATAGCCCCACCCTGCAGAATGCACGCACCAGCCCGCTGGCCGAGTTCCCCTCCACCTCATCGTGTGAAAATCTCCACCATTTGGCTAGCCACCTTGCCCACCGTCTCTCTCCCTCGCCTTGGTCCTGTTCCGTGGAGAAGTTGAGGGATTCCACCATGAGAGCTCCGGGAACAGAGGTGTCTTTCCCGATGCTTGCGAGATCTCGACCATCGCGCTCCTCCTTTGGCGAGCTTCGCCACAAGCTAGCTATGGGAACACAATCTCCATCCAATGCCTAACCCATCCATGCCCTTCCATTCCTGTGTCATGCAGGTCCATCCCGTGGAGTTGCCGTGGTTCATGCCGTCGGCTCCGGTGAGGCACCGTTGCAACCCAACCCCGTTCTAACCAAACCTGGCAGATCCAACCCCACCACTTCATGGGTATCTTCGCCACCTCACAAGGACCCAGCAGCCCTACCACACGAAACCAAGAAGCCCCAGAGCGTAGGAATGCCGTCTTCCCCAACTCTGGCTATTGGACCCGCACTTTAAAACCACCTTCTCTGGTGAGCTATACTTTGATTCCTTGCATGTGTACCCTCCCTAGGACCCCTCTAACTCAATGCGCATGCATGCATGTCCTCTTCCCGTGTAGATCAACCTCCCACCGAGCTGTCGTCGCTTGCTGCCACCACCGGACCAACCCGAGCACCGTCACCATCACTCAGACCACTCCTCAAGCTCGATAAGCCTCCTGGGAACTTTAGAAACCACATACATACACTCTTTAGGACAGATCCAAGCTGTAGCTCGACATGCAAGTCTATGCCGAAGCTCGCCACCGCATAAATTGCCTCCGATGGTGATTCCGGTCACCATTGTGGCCAAGAAAGCCACCTATAGCTACGCCTAGAACCCCTCTACATTTTCTCTTTTGGCAGCTAGCCGAGATTCGCCGCTGTTCGCTGTCAGTGCTGCCACAAAGTTCGCCACTGACGAGCAGGCCCGTCATCGTTAGCACGTGAGGATGGCTGTTAGCAAAGGTTTGAAACTTCCAAGGTCTTACAGCAAAAGTACCAGACACTAACGAGTGGGCCATGGATCTAAATGTAATAACTTAAAAGGATGATGATTCATAATGAAAATCTGCTATCACACGTGCTTAAGGATTGTGGGTTCGTTCCTGCAAAGCTGAGGGACTTTTATGGAAAGTTACACTCACTGACATGTGGACCTCTGCCGATTTAAATGAGGGAAAAATGAAGAAATTAGTTAAAAGCTTTTTTGTTAAACTAAGAAATGGATTAAACTTCAAAATTCATAGAAAATTCATTTTAACTCCAAATGAGATGAACAAAATTGATGTGGACTCACAAAATTATGATCTGTTTGTCCAGAAGGTTAAATTCCAAAAAATTATTCCCTGGATTACTATTAAAACTTGTATAATTTAGAAATACCGTATTTCTCGTATAAAACTTCTAAAAATTGTATCTCCCAAATACAAACTAGTAAAGTAGAAATTCTTTCACTAAAAATCAACTTGGGGCAGTACCAACCCACTGTAGAACATGCATGCATATTAGAGCATTTTGAGTTTTCTCGCCTATTTGTATTTATTCGATTATACGATATTTATTTAGAGGAGGAAGTCATGTTTGACGAAGGAGCAGAGCTTGACACTGACCTGGGAATTGCGACTGAGCAAGGCAAGCCACCTCCCTTCTCCCTTTGAATATATTGCTCCTATGTTTTGAAGGAAAATTGTTTATATTGCCAAATTTGCATGCGTATTTATAAAAATTGATTGAAAAATGGGTAAATGGTAGCTAATGCTATGTGGATGCATTAAAGAACACCAAAAACTTGAATTCCTCACTGTTGTAGCCATAACATAGGTTTAGAGTGCCCTTTTGCACTCAATTCGGCTTAATTGTATTATTCATATTACTATATGCTTAGCCATGCCTAGTATTATACTTTTATTCATTTTTGTCACTTTATAAATGTTAAAAATGAGTGTTTTAATACTTCTGGACAGACATGAATGTTGTGATAAAATGATGAAAAAGGGTTTTAAGACTTGGGCGGCATGTGGTACACATGTGCCTTAGTTGCGTACCGATATGGGAAGTATAGATTTATGAATTTGTGTTAAAAGGTGTGTGTGTGAGTGGAAAATTTGGAAAGAACAATTAATTGTGAATTCTATGGGCTTGCTACCATGGAGGGTGGCAAGTGTCCCTCTTATGATTCTTGTTGTGTTTATGCTTTATATTATGAATTTTAATTATATGCTTGCGAATTACACATTGTGAAATGTTTATAGAGTTAAAACTTGCCTTTATGCAAATGAAAGCTCCATTAGCCTTTCCTTTGGTTATGACTTTCATGTATTGTAGGTTGGTATTGCCAGTATATTGTAGTGATGTACTAACTCTTGCACTTGTATATGTGTGTTGCTTTTAGATCTTGATGCAGGTGACGACTTAGAGGAAGATGTATTGTTTGATGGGGATGTTGCTGATTTCTAAAATGGTTCACACTAGGGCATACCCTAGTCGGTCGCCTGTTGGGTATTTTGTGTAGAACAAGTTTCTACGAAACACTATCTATTTGGCCGGTCGACCTATGCAAATTATGGATGTACTTCTAAGTTTACTTATCTAGTTAGACTGCTACCATAAATTTGGATGCCAATTGTTGAGCTGTAAATCCGGCATGGGGTGCAGAAGGTTTTGATCCTTTTGTTCCGGGGGGAATAGCTTCTCATCATATTGCTGAAAGTGTGGGGCTAATCCTGAGGCTAGCTTCGTACGAGTATGGGTAAGAAACAATTAAGATTGTTGATGGGTTGAGCTATGAGTCGAGACATCTGTGGTGGGTAGTTTCTGGTCGCCACCTTCACGTGGTTTGACGAGCATACTTTGTTAGCGGATGGCAAGCTCCCTTGATGATTATCTCTTTTGTTCCTTGCTCAGCATTGCGGGTATTATGTTGAAAGATGTCAACCGTGGCCATGGGTGGCTATTATGTGTGTATGGATCTCACTCATTCTAACAACTTGTGGTGATCGCGTTGGGCATTGGACGGCATAATAGTTAGGGTGCCCCACAATGTGCAAGTGCACAAATATATAGTTGCACAATATATGCCAAAACTGATATATATTTTTGAGTAAATCAGAAGAAATTAATTGAGATGGGCATGATCTGTATCCCTATAAAGTTGTTTTTTTTTTGCGAGAGTATCGCTATAAAATTTTTATGAACAAAACCAACTTTATCTAAAAGTTATTTTTTGATAATGGAAGTATAACTTCCATCTGACAGATATAAAGAGTAGTAGTGTTTTTTTATTAGGCATAAAATTAACTTTGGTATTTATATTAGACATGCATTGCTAGGTGACTAATTAAAGTTCCTTCCCGTCGTTTACTAATTTCGTAAGAAGTTTCAGTTTTTCTTTAAGAAAAACTTACACACACCTAATATTTACCCCATGAACATAATATTTACCATGCATACATAATTATTGGCATCAAAATTTAAATCATAGTAAATGATGCATGTTCAAATCTACCACTACGCACAAAAGTTGCCTCCCCAACTTGTGCTTACATCTACATAACCTCATAGTTACACAGAACTGGCTTTTGTAAACTATATATCTAACTGTAGGAGGACTTCAATAAGAATTTATCATTATTCCCTAAGCAATCCCTCGAAGAACAATTAATCTTCCTTAAAGGTGTAGTTCTCGTTGAAAACCATTCATCACCAAGAGCTATACCCAAAAAGTTATGACAAATCAATCATCTTTCCACATCATACAACACGGTGTCACTATTGCTGCACCAATCCACCAAATGCGTGCATCTGTTTATAACAATGTATTTGAGAAGATGGGTAACTATGCATTCTATACATATATACTAACATATGGCAGTGTTCGAACCCGCTAGAAAGCAGTGGGCTTATAAACCATACATAAAACGAGAAATATCATTAGCACATAATTAATTAAGTATTAACTATTACAAACTTGAAAAATAGATCTATTTGATTTTTTAGAGATACTTTCATATAGAAATTTTTTTAAAAAAAACTCACTATTTTATATTTTGAGAAGCGTGCTAACGGAAACGAGGGAGAAGCCACCGGCTAGAAGTTGTTCCTAACAGCACCATAGTATGTAGGCCCTATATGGTATGGCTCTAGATCTTATATCCACATGGGATTTGGAGCTTGTAAGTTAAATTATAATGGTTTAAAATCTTATATTTTATCTAAAAATAGAATTAAAATAATTCTTCTAAATGTTATCAACATAGTCACACTGGCGGATCTACGGATTTCTAGAGGTAATAATATCCAACTCAAAAAATCTTGAATCTAGAGTTGTGCCAAAATAAGCCATAGTATTATTTTGGTCTAGATGTAGGGATATCTAAATCTCTTTATGAATGTTATAAAAAAAAGAGAAAAATTCTCTTTGTAACACTATTACAAATGCTAAACATCCCCTCATCATGGAAATATTTCAAATACATTCATACTAGTGCTATTACGGACGGTTTTATTTAAAAATGTTTGTGTGTTAAGGCATCATGTATGAGTTATTTAGAAAATCAAATCTGAATATATATTATTGAAAATGTTTGTGCGCAATGGTCTCCTGTATAAGTTATTTAGAAAACAATATCTAAAAATATATTATTAGACATATTATTTTACTTCCAGAATCCATATTAGACTAGCTCTTCGAAGAAGCACGCCTAAATATTCTTATGCTTTCATATTTGGTTTATGCAAAAAGGGTTCACCGGGAGGCGATAAGTTAAATTATATGCTGCCATAACATATTTGTAAACTCTTAATGTGGGAATAATCCCATCCCACTACCTTACAAAACCTTATATGGGGAAAGACTATGGCCTGAACGTCCGATAATTATAAATTATCGGACGGTATTTTATCCCATGTATAAAAATATTTTAGATATTTTACTACTTGTTGAAAAATGTTTCAACAAAATTTTTTCATATGTTTCAACATTCAGTGAAAAATATTTTAGATGCTTTCCTTGCTTTGTTAAAATGTGAAATACAGTAAAATTGCCTATTGAAGCATTCCGCTCTCAGGTATGAAACATTGACAACATATATTTTTTTTCATCAGAATATAATCAATTGAGATTTTTTTTTGTAAAGATTTAATTGCAACGGATACAACGGTATAATCAGATCATAAATCAAATAAATAGTTTAGGAGAAAAAGTTATTTAAAATTTAATAAAATGTAGTATGCATACATGGTTGCTACTCCTATGTGCGCTGGTGCTGGCGTCCGATGCCATCGGACGTAAGATGCAAAGCATTCTCCATAGGTTTTGGATCCAATGCTATAGTATACCAGCAGGGGGGGGGGGGGGTCATCGGTGCCGGATATGAGAACCAACACTGATGCTTCGAGCAGCTCCTCCAAGATCCACATCGACATCCAAGAACAAATCAAGAACATATCACATCCATCCATAGAATAGAGAACATATCAAGATCCACATCCATATAATCAATTTAGCATATCACAGAATCAACAAGTCACAACATTCATCATAAAACTGTATTACATAGGGAAGAGGTTGTTGAAGACAGAGGCCACCGCTCGCTGTGGGTGGAGGAGTCCATGGACCCACCCATCACCGTCGAGTAGTCTCTCGCGTATGGATCTAGCTACACCCGAGCTTGTGGCGGTCGGATCTAGCCACTCCTGAGCTCATGGAAGCCGAATCATTTGGCACATGGCAAGGCGGAGCCCGAGGGAGAGAGGAGGGGCGACCAGTGGCTGCCTACACACGGGGATGTCAAGGAAGGCATCAACGGCAGAGGGATGCAAAGCTGTGAAGTTGGAGGTCGGCAGAGACTTACCAAGGGATTTTGCCACTTAATAGTCGATCGATTTGGGCGGCATGAGTTGCCAAGCTGTGAGTGGGGAGAGAAGGGAGAGAGGGGGGGCATAGAGAGAGGGGCTCAAGAGACGGAGAGAGCGAGAGATCACAGGGATGGACGTAAAGGGCGACACCTCAACTTGATCAGCTCAGCACAGTTTTCTGGTGCAGGTTCACCTTAAAAAACTGCTTTAATATTACTCTCTCCATCCTAAAATACAAAAACCTAGTACGAAAATCCCCTACCAGTGACAATATTTGTTAAACCGAAAATGACATAGCATCACATTTTAGACTTTCTGTGATAGTGTCATCACCATAAAATGGGTCACGCGTCTCTGCTACACCACTATACTTGGGCTACGATATTACAATTTGCTCTTCTAATCTAATTTATTTAAAGAACTAATTATAATCAGGTATTAACTTCACATAGAACACCAACACATTCTCCAAAACTGGCTGTGCACCTAATCCCCAAATTAAAGGGCTCCACAGACCACGGTCCTCACTTACCGCTTCTCCATCCACAGCAAAAGCATGTAGTCTCCATCTTTTGCCACGTAACACTAGGTCAAGTACAAAGTGTCCACGCTAACATAAGTTGAATCTCAGCTGTTCATTTCAGATCACCTCGATCCATCGTGATTTTTAACCGTACCTAAAATTCGATTATATTTTCTAAGTTTCATGGCCACACAGGGAATTTTTTCATTTAGTGTAAAAACTGACAACTCACCTGCTAAAGCCTAATCGGTCCATATATCTTAGGCTCTGTTTATGTCGATGTTTTATATTGGCAATAACTATATGGAATTATACGTCGAATCTAAACTTGATGGATTCAAAAGTACACAAAGGTTTATACTATTTCAAACCCTCAATTTAAGGTAATACCAACTCTAGTTATGGTGCATTGCTTTTGTTGTATGTAGAATCAATCTACCCCAAGGAGCTCTCTACCCCTTCTTATATATACAGAGGGATGATGATTTCAGGGTAGGGTTTTCCTTATTAGTACATAAGGTTTTTCTTATCAGTACATAAAGTATCTGGCTAGAATTATATCTCTTTTCTTGTTGTGCATGGTAAAATGAAGCCGAGTTGTACTCTATTCCTAATTATATTGGGCCAGCCCACCCTCTATCCGAGTGGCTATATTTTCCTTCCTTGAGGTACCCGAGACCTATGGCCTCCACAGTAACCCTTGAGACCTTCATATTTGAGTCATAACTTGTGCCGAGTGCTCGTCCTCCAAGGTGAAGAATTTCCCAAGTCGTTTGAGTGCTTCTCTTTCCGAGTTCTGCTTCATGTCAACTGGCAACGAGGCTATAAAGTGCTTCATGGAAATAGATGAATAATGTGCACCGAATAGGCGCACCTATTAGGTGTAGCCCCGACTTTGTACTTAGTTGTAAAGCAACTAAATATAAAGTCAAATATCTTTGACCTTGAAGTCTTTTCCGAATGATATGTTTGTTAAAAATTGGACTCTTCGGTCAATTATTGACTGGAATTTTGCTCATGGTAATTTGGCAAAGCATGTAAACTGTGTGTCACTATAGACTTAAGCCTAATGCGGTATGAGATGTACTTGAGAGGTACCTGTATCCCCAAATTTAATAGAGACCAGCTATTAATCCTTATAAGGACATATCTTCAATACTAAAAATGATCAAGATATCCGAATGTATACGCCTGATTGTAGGCATAGCATGAAATGTATCTGATTATTTAATCAGTCCTTATAAGATAGCACATGCATTGCGATTTTAGCACAACTAGCAGGCGACCCAAGAGGACATCTAATTTAAGAACTCATATCTTCGGTCCATTACTGAATAAGCCGGCCCAAATTGACCTACCTAGCGCAACCCTATAAAATTGAAGATTTTGATCATTGCTTAACCTACCCATTGCTCTGGGGGTATACCACCGAAGCATAGCAGATTTTGATGCCGAAGGTATTGCAGAAATCCTTGAATATGTCACTCGTGAACTGAGTGCCGTTGTCCGTGATAATGTGATTAGGGACTCCAAATCCATAGATTATACTCAGTATGAAGTCTTTTGCCCTGGCCGCAGTAATGGTAGCAACGAGTCTAGCCTCAATCCACTTTGTGAACTTGTCTACTGCGATGAAAAAATGTGTAAACCCTCCTGACGCCTTCTTGAATGGCCTGACTATATCAAGCCCCCAGACTACAAATAGCCATGAGATTGGGATAGTCTGTAACTCTTGTGCTAGTAGATGTATTTGCTGAGCGAAAAAATGGCATCCCTCGTATGGCCAGACGAGTGTTTCAGCATCGGTAACCACAGTCGGCCAGAAGAATCCTTGTCTATAAGTCTTTTAGATTAACATTCTGGATGCAGTATGGTTGCCACAGATTCCCAACTAGATAGAGTGCAGAATCTTCTTGGCCTCTTCAGGTGTGACGCAGCGCATGAGCACTCCGGATGCACTTCGACGATATAGGTCTTCTCCAACTACGATAAAGCTTTTGCTCTGTTGTTTGACTCTCTCATCCTCGTTGCGATTTTTAGGGAGTTTTCCCTCTAGTAGGAATCAAATTATTAGAGTCCTTCAGTCTTGAAAGATAATGAGCACTTCCACAGGTTCCAGGTTTGGTGCAGCCTCCGATTGCGCAGATTCTGGCTTCTTCTTGACTGGGAGCTCCAATAGTGCCTTATTTTCTTGTTTTGGCCAAAAAGGTACCCGAACGCTACGCTAGCACAGGATTTGGCTGGCGACCCTCATGAGGTGTACCCAACCTAGCAAAATTGTGACCGAATAAGATACCTAAATCTCGCATTAGCATCGGATTCGGCTAGCAACCCTTGTGAGACGTACCCTACCCCGCAGAGTTGTGACCAAATAAGGTACTCGAACCTTGCATTAGCATAAAATTCGGCTGGCGACTCTCATGGGGCGTACCCTACATAGCAGGGTGGTACCCGAGCCACGACTGATGCCAGAGGTCAGCTGTCGGCTCGCATGGTATGTACCAAGGTAAAAGTGACATCTGTGTCCCGACTAGCACGAGTACTCGGTCAATAGCCCTCATGGAGCATTCTGAGTGATTCTTGAAGCGTCATGCTCCAAGTATATCTTGGCAGACTGGTCTAGCCCCCCGAGCGTAGAAAATAGGCTCATAGCCATGAGTTCCTGTTACGCATATCCAGAACTGGACATATCGGATGAGTAGCATCTGATGAAGAAAACAATCAACTGAAAGAAATTTATGTATTTTGTAACATAGGTAAATATGTGTTTCTCCTCTTATTGGTTTTAATTTCTCCGAGTAGTTGGCCGCTTACGTTTAAGCACTCTGCCCGACTAGTCATAGCTCCCGAGCACGAGGAGTCGGCTCATGGCTCTTTCCTAGTCACGCGTTTTGGGTGACTTGAGTTTGTCTTTTATGGAGTAAGGCTTCACAGATCGGAATTTATGCTACTCGAGTACTTTTGTATCCATTAAGAGAAAAAACGGAAAGTGCAGCGCGTGCACCTATTAGGTGTAAGGGGCTGCGGCATTGGCAAGGCCGAGTGAGGAATTGATGATCTTATCCCCAATAGATCTAATTTCGACTGGCGCTAAGCCGTACCAGAATCAAACCATAGGGAGGTGAGTTGCCTCCAGTCAAATCATATAAAGGAGAAAATATTTATCAGAAAGCGACTTAGCTGTTTAGTATTCCACGAGTTGGTAATGGAAGAATTCCATCCTCGTGTTTGAGCTTTCATGCCCCGAGCATGTCATGTGTCCTCTTGATAATCTTCGGTTCCGTGAGGTCAAGGATGGCTGCGCTCGATGCAGTAATGAGGTCTTCAAACTTCTGCTTCCGGTCCCTTTTCTTTGATGGTCCCGCATCGTCTGACTCACATCGGTTTCTCTGTCAGAGCTTGTCTTCTTGCGCCTCAGCAACAGAATAAGCCAATGCGGCGTATTTGTTGGCCATCTCGAAAAGAGTTTTGACTGTAGTTGATGAGTTCTGACAGAACTTGGCGATGAACGATGTATCTTTTACTCCCTTACGGAAGGCGACGATGACCATCTCGTCTTTGATCTTAGGGATACTATTCCTCTTTTCGAAAAAACACTTGATGAAGTCCCGAAGCAACTCATTCTTCTTTCGTTGGATTTGATACAAGTCGAACTCGGTTCGGCTCTCGTAGGTCCCTGGTAATTTGCCACGAACCGGTCACGGAGTTCTCCCCAGGAATCGTATACCCTCTCGGAAACCCCGTTAACTAGGTCCGCGTTGACTCAGCTAGGGCGACTAGGAGATAGTTGGCCGTTGCCTTGTGGTCGCCTCCAGTTGCTCGGATTGCTAGGGTGTAGATTGTCAACCAGGATTCGGGATCTATCTTGGCATCATATTTGTCAATGCCAGTCGGTTTGAAGCCCGACGGTCAGTCGACTTAGCATAGCTCGCGTGTGAAAGCAGGGACTCCTTCGTCCGTGTGGCTTTTGCGATTGGGACTCTAACTACAGTGGTTGAATCGCTTATGATGGAGGCCCGAGTGGCCATATTTGCCTTCCTTGAGGTACCCGCAACCCATGGCCTCCACAATTTAGGAAGCTTATCTGAGAAACAGTTAGTGAGAAGCCCGCTGGTAAGAATCTAGAGTAGCTAGAAAACTTAGCTTCTTGTTTCTAGTTTATTTTCTAGATTCTACAACTACAGATTCTTAGAATTTAGGTGAGAATCTGGACTGTTTAAAAGAGCTTATACTAGTTGGAGATTCTAGGAGAAGTTGCAACTAGCAGAAACTCTCCCAAACAAGACCTTAGTATTTTTTCAGCCAGCAAAAATTCCATGCATTATGGCTTCCTTAAAATGTATAGGGAGTACGAGGACCTAGTAGTCAACAATACAGATGTACGATCGATAGATTGAGCAGAATAATATCAAGGGAAATTTTATGGTTCAAAAAAATATAGAAATATATGGTATTTTCTAGCGTAAAATTTAATATATAATAAATGGTATAGAAATATATGGTATATTTTGATACCTGCACTATAAAAAATATTAAATTTTACACTATAAAACATCCTGCGTTATGTTGAACTTGGTCGAGCAAATCTCCCTTGTAAGAACCGTTTAGAGAGGAGGATTTTTTTTTCTCGATTTCTACGGGAAATTAATTGCTTCCTACAAAATTTTCCACAAAGACCTCTCATGAAACTGTCCTAGTACTCCCCACCGTCTTGAAAGCCGAAGCAGAATTTGTGATAAGCGCGACACTAGGTCGCCATTTTTGTTGACTACTAGGTCGTATTTCTTTAGTGACTGCTAAGAACACAAGAAAAAATTTTAGCTAAAATTATTCTTAACAATCAAAATTAGAATTACTACCTCCATTCTTTTTCACTTGACGTATAAAAACCTAATATTTTTCCTTGTTAAATCCTCATCATTAATAATATAACTACATGCAAGTATTTTCACGATAACTCTACTAATACCATTTTTACACATTAAATGCTAATAGTGTAATCCATTAATGATGTAAGATTTTTCATGTTTGACTGTACGTATAATTTCAGATCATCATCTATTCGAGAACGGAGGTATAGTTAATTAGTACTCCATCCGTACTAAAATGTAGCTATTTCTAGGTTGTTTTAGAGGGATTAAGAAATAGAATGAAAAGACAATTTTGCCCTTCATTAATGCAAGAGGACTTAAGAGAGTAGGGTTGTTGGTGGATCTGGGGTAGTTGGTAGAGATATAATAGGCATAATAGCATTAAATGAGCTAGAAATAGCTACATTTTGTGATAGAGAGTTTACTAACTTAAACCGAAGCTAACCAAACTGGAACAACCCTGAAATATCATCACATCCTACCTACTCCCTATGGGGATTTTTGATTTTATGCCATCTTCGTCGTTGCCGCATTCCCAAATGCCACTCTCATGGGCAACTTCAATAATTGACCACTAGGCCCCATACATTTGTTAATCCAATGCCATTTTGAACCCATTTTTCCACCACATCATCAGCGTATGTGGCACCCAACAACGAAATCCCTATCTTGCCCATGGTTTGTGTGGGCAAAAGACCTAAGCCTGTATTGATCTCCCCAACTCCGCCTCACACCCTCTTCTCTCCCAGCTCTCCCAGTATCTCTCGAGGAATCTCTTGCTTGAAGAATCCACCGCCGGCGGTTGAACCGTCACAACTCTCTGGGGATATGAGAGGTATATGTCAGCCCTGGGTTTTTAAGACCGAAAATCTTTTATGTATTGAGTACCAAATCCCTAGATTAGTAGTTTGGCACTAACATAACATCACTAGAATCATTGCATCCTTTGTAATAAGGTCTTATAATACTTGTTCATTACAAAAAGGGTTGTCCGCGTAGGGCCCCAAATAGCCAAATGTCTTGCGGTAAACTAGCAAAAGAGGCATAGTGCGATAGTGGAAACATAAGTGGCAGCTGCCCTGTGTTAGTCCACAGGCACTCGACTAGCTGCCCTTGCATATATAAGTCTATATATAAATACTTTTAGGACTTTCAGGGTTAATAATTTACTCTAGTGTGAGTCCTTCGACAAATTAAACTTGTATTTAATTTTTGGCACTGGCATGTAACAAAATTAAACTCCAGAAGATCTAGCACGATGCAACTTTTGAAAAAGTTTTTGTCGGTTCAGGATTTTGCTTTCCGAATTTTTGAGGATGTTACACTATAGATCCGGAACCTACCCCTCCTCTCCCTCAGTTTCTGTAACGACCCGTTTCTCCTTTTCTCTGTGGAATTCGTTTTCTTAATGCGAACTCCACTCCAATTCCGTTCAACTGTGCCCCAGTTTTTCTCCCCCTGGCCAGCCGACTGCCTTTCTTCCTTGTGCCGAGTAGATTTCTACTCAGTTCCTAAATCTTGCTCTTTTACCTTTGTTCACTCGGCCACCCTTGCCACCCAGTAACCCTTGCATTGCCGACTACCCTATTAACCAGTTCTGTCTTGCCACCCCGACCTGCCCTGATCCGGTCAAGCTCACGACACCTTGCCTTATCAGCGGACGTGTTGTCTCATCGCCTCACCAAGTTGCACCACAGCCATGTTTTCAACGCTCCTCCCGTTGGACGTTGACTGCAGAAGTGGTGACGTGATCCGACCTCCACCTGCCCGCAACCCCGCTCGGACCAACGGACAATAACCGCTGCACCGCAAGAACCCGCTTGGACCAATGGATAGTCAAAGGCTCCGTCAGCAAAGTATCACCAACCCGTCCTTGCCATGACCTGAGTGTCTCATCGTCACTACAGTGTATACCAACTCCCCAGGCCACGCCCAATCCCTAAGTCAATCTCTGCCATGATGTCACGTCGCCTCAACCAGCTAGCTGTAGCCTCGCCAGCTTATCGTGACCCCTTTTCCCTCTCTATCGCCCCTGCACCGCCGTGTCCCTGCCCCGCACGCCGGCTATATAAAGCCATCCATGCCTCCTCTTTCCTCTGTTTTGCAACCTAGCCGTCTCTGCCAAACCGCCATCACCAGCTTCATAGCTAAGCCATCATCTTCCTTCTCCCCAGCCCCCTGAGCCGTTTCTGCTACCCGAGCTCCATCGCCGCCGCTCATCACCGAGCCTACCATCCGGAGTTCCTAACCAGTGAGCTTTGTTGCCCCGTCCGCAAGTTTAACTCAGCCTTCTACGATAAACCTTCATCCATTTGCCATCTATCCTCAGCCGATTGCTACCTTTCTGCAGCCGACTGCCGCGATGTTCTTTCCCTAGTGTTTTACCTCTTTTCAGCTTGGCAGTAATCATCTTTTCTGCTTGTTTAGATGCTGAACCGGTGGACGATCCAGAAGCCGTCTTCGCCGAGGAAGATCTTCCGCTGGAACAAGGCAAGCCTCTTTGATCATATTGTTTCCTATATGTGCAAAATTATGTTGTTTGCAAAATATGCATGCTTAGTTTACACTTTAAATTGATCGGCCTCGGTCTGCAAGCGCAACCAACGGACCTACCCAGTAGTCGCACTTATTTTGGTAGGATATTGATATATTTCTCCTTTGATAGCCCCACCAGTAGTACGTTGGCATCCTATCTACGGATACGAATACCGAGTAGAATGGCTTAGCCCTGCAGTGATTGTATTGTCGTTGGGAAACAGTGGTTTTGCTCAACTGTTTGAAAACCCGGTACTCTGCGTATCGGCGTCTTTTGAGAAATAAATAAAGTTTGAGAAAACCTTGGTGTACAGAGGCAGTGCCTGTGTGGCCTGGCTATGTATTATCCATAAGGACCGTTTTCTTTGGGAATTGCATCCGAGCATTTTACAGTGCGACCATACGGGTAGTATGGGCTGCCCCTGGCCGAGTAAATTGTAGGTTTAGGGAAGTTTGGTGCCGACTGGAGTGGACTCATCTGAGTTGTGGCTTGTGAGCCCTGGTGCTGATGGTGGTTGGAGCCGACCTGAAGCATTGATCCTGTGTGGATCCTCCTGCTGGCATTGGGTAACCCTAGACTAGCTTTGGAAATGGCCTTATCACGAACTTCCGATACAGGCCAGTACTCGGTGTAAGTTTCGTGTCGTATGGGCAAAGCGTACACCCTCTGCAAAGTTTTAGCCGAACTATTCGAACAGCCGTGCCCACGGTTAAGGGCGATGCAAGGTGATTCCCATAGTGTAGATTTGATTGCCAGTGATTTGTGAAATGGATTGTTGGGAAGGGAATCGTGACCAGAGTTTGCCGAGTAAGCAAACGGAAGGCCTGTGTGGCCAGAAACGGGTCTGTGTGACCCGGGGTGTTGGATCACCATAAACAAGTGTGCAAAAAGTTAACAGGAGAAAAGTCTTCAGGTTGTAGCCAGAAGACGATAAAGAGCAGGCTCCCGAGCTGTAGCTAGGGCAGCAAAGTTTGAGCTAACTGGTTGTAGCCAGTGTAGCGAATATAACCGGTTGAAGCCGGAAAATGCTAAAAGAGATAGCTGAGATTTGGTTGTAGCCGAGTCTCAGGGTCAACGGGTGGTCAAAGCCACTCGGGAGAATTAACAGACCTAAGGAGTGGTCGAAGCCACTCGGGTGATAGCCGAGCTGTGTGGTCACTCGGTAAATCACCAGAAGATGAAAATGGAAATATGTAATTCAGTAACTATGTGTGGCGAGTTGTTGAAAAGCAACTTGCGGAATGGATCGAGGCGTGAGCTTCTTTCCGACAACTAAAAATTTGACACTCTAGTATTTTGACAAGCAAAATGTTTCTAAAGGCTGCTTTCAAAATAAGACTCTTAGCCCCTTTTTGTCTAACCGACATGGCACCTTTCCCCGGTTTGCTGAGTACGAAAGTACTCACCCTTGTTCATATATATATATATATATACACTAGGTTTTGAAGAAGAAGACGAAGACCTAACTACCGCCGAGTTCTTCCAGGACCAAACTAACTACGAGGACTTCTGAGGTTTCGGACCTAACTCCCAACCAAGCCTGTGGTATCGTTGTGTTCCATCGCCGAGTAGTTTTTTTTTCCTCTCCTGCTTCCGCCCTGTCTGTGTTGTATCTCGCTAGTTTACCCTGTTCTCGCCGTTGTCCATCTAGGGCCTATCCTAGATGGAAAACCTTTGTATGTATTATATGTACTCAGTTATGTATTTATTGTACTCTGAGTTTGTATCACCGATAACTATGTGTGTATCGACTACTACTGATCCAGGGATCAGTGTTGTTTGCACAGGTGGGCTTGGCTTCCGCCTTGGTGGAGCCGGGCGCCACAAGAGGTGTATCAGAGCAAGGTTGGACCTAGGAAGAAACCCTACGTGTAGATGCCCTTAGAATCTATTTTGAAAACTATATTATTTGCAAAAGCTAGGACTGCCCAATCATCTTCCTTCCGTTGTAGGTTTTGAAAATATCTCTAAAGCCTTGGCTATCCAAAATACCTTGACTCCTGTGCATATGGCGCCAGCCCTTCGGAAGTTTAGTGCTTCTATCCTATCCATCACCCTTTGCCGAAGCTAGTTCCGAGTGTGTTTCTGAGTTCCCGAGTGCGTTTCTTGGTTTGCGCTCGGTTCCATCATGGTGTTCTGGTTGTTTCCCTTACATGTTCTATCTGTTGGACTACCAATGCCTTTCTGAGCCTTTCTCCCTTGGTTTCTCCTTTTCTAGGATCAGATGGCAGGACGTCAGCGTCGCAATGTTCGTGCTCCAGCTCGCCTAGGCTATGAAGACCAAGTTCCAGCCCGCAACAACGTACCTCCTGCAGTGAATGAGCAAGAAGTAGAGCAGACTCATGATCGGATGTCCGGTAATGGTCGTGCAGTTGGCCCTGGTACCTCTGCGCTGCAGCCACCAACCATGGAGGATTGCCTCAATCCTCCTCAACTTCCGGTAGACCCACAGCAGCTTATGCCATCCAGACACAGATTTGCAAGGCATAGCTCAGAACTTGCTGCCTTACAGCCTCTTTTCATCAAGCTCATCGGCACAAGCCCATGGCCGCTCCAAGCTTTCCGACTTCCTGAGATCCCGTCCAGCAGAGTTCTCACAGACCGCCGAGCCAGTGGAGGCTGACGACTGGCTAAAGGATATAGACAGAAAACTGAACCTAGTGCAATGCGCACCCCTTGAGAAACCTTGTTTTGCCACGCATCAACTACGAGGCCCCGCCGCCAACTGGTGGGAGAACTACTGTGCTGCCCATCAGGATGCCGCTAACATTGCTTGTCCCGAGTTTGCTGAAGCCTTCAGAGCTGCGTATGTCCAGAGGGATGATTGACATCAAGAGAGAAGAGTCAACAATCTTAAGTAAGGACATTTCAGCATCAGTGAGTACCTGAGCAGATTCAATGACCTGGCCCATTATCGCCCGAGCCGAAGTGAAACACGGCCCCCACAAGAAGAAGATCAGGAGATTTCTGAAGAGAATGAATGTGGCAATAAAGATTCAGATCCTTGCTTATGATTTCCCTACCTTTCAACACATGGTCAATAGAGCTCTAGTGGTTGAAGACGCTAGGAAGGAAATCGAGGTCTTTCGCAAGCGCAAAGCCTCTCAGATGCAGACTCTTGGTGGTCCGCGTTCCAGGCCCAATTTCCCCAATCTTCACCGTCAGTTTGCTCCACCCCAGTTCCAAGGGCATATGTCTCGCCCGATTGCTTCCCGCCCAGCTCCATCTGTTCAATCTCGAACCTTCAGTACACTACGGTGTTGACACTCTACCCAGTCAGCCTACAAACAGAGAAGCACCCCGAGTACATCAGAACCATGTACAATGTAACGAGTCTGGGTCACTTCGCCCATCACTATCCTCAGAAGCAAGCTCCTGCACTCCTGGACGCTCCAACATCAGCACTACAAGAACCCCTGTGCTCAGTCGGGGACAGCCAACTACGCAGGCAAGTGGACATGCCTCCTGTGCCACGCCGACTTTTGGACGAGGCCGTGTCAACCACATCCAGTCAAAGACAGCTCAAGAAGCTTTGGATGTCGTGATGGGTACGTTTCTTGTCAATTCCGTACCTGCAGTTGTTTTGTTTGATTTAGGAGCATCGCATTCCTTTATTTCTCAAGCTTTTGTGGATAAAAATGGTTGGGATACTCAAGGCCTTAGGGTACCTATGATCATACACTCCCCTGGCAAGGAGTTTAGGTCAGACCAATCTTGCCCTAGGCTACCCTGGTAATTAAGGGGTTAGTTTTGCAGCCGACCCCATCATCCTGGAATCACAAGGCTTGGATTTGATTCTAGGTATGGACTGGTTATCCAAACATAAAGGCCAAATAGACTGTGCAACCAGCACCATAACCCTGCAGTGTCCTTTGGGATAGGAATGAAGTTGCCCTCCTGAAAACCCTAAAGACCAGTCTCTCCTATTCTATGCAGGCCATTCCTCTGGAAGGAGTACCGGTGATTAATGCAGTACCCCGATGTCTTTCCCAAACAGTACCTGGATGCCCCTGAACCGGAGATTGATCTCTATAGAGTTGTTACCCGGCACAGCCAATATCCAAGAGAACCCTACAGAATGCAGCTAAGGAATTAGGCCGAGGTGAAGAAAACAAATAGAAGAACTTGAGGCTCTAGGTTTGTGCAACCTAGCACAATCACCTGGGAGCTCCAGTGCTCCTAATGGAAAAGAAAGACAAGACAAAAAGAATGTGCGTTGATTATCGCACACTGAATGAGGTAACCATCAAGAATAAGTACCCGTTGCCCAATGATATTGTTCGACCAACTGCAAGGTCTAAGTTTCTCCAAGATTGACTTAAGATCAGGATACCATTAGCTGAAGATTAGACCTGAGGATATACCCAAGACAGCTTTCTCGACCCGTTATGGTCTATATGAGTATACAGTGATGTCCTTCGACTCACTAATGCTCCACCCTTCTTCATGAGCCTCATGAAACAAGATAATTCATGGAATATCTTGACAATTTGTTGTGGTGTTCATAGATGATGTCCTAATCTACTCTAAAAATGAGCAAGAACATGCCGAACAATTGAGAATGGTTCTGGGAAAGCTAAGGGAGCACCAATTGTATGCCAAGTACTCGAAGTGTGAGTTCTGCCTAGACCGAGTTGCTTTCCTAGGTCACATTGTTACTGCCCAAGGAGTAGAAGTGGATCCGGGAAAAGTAAGAGATGTGCTTTCTTGGAAACCCCCGACTACGGTCACCGAAGTGAGAAGCTTCCTAGGTTTGGCTGGTTATTACTGGAGATTCATTGAAGGATTCTCAAGGATCACCAAACCGATGACAGAATTGCTGAAGAAGGAAAGGAAGTTTGAATGGAATGATGCTTGTGAGAAAAGTTTCCAGGAATTAAGGAAAAGACTAACTACCCTACCTGTGCTGATCCTTCCGGATATCAAGAAAGATTTCGAGGTGTATTGTGATGCATCCCAACTAGGCATAGGCTGTGTGCTTATGTAGGAAGGAAGAGTGGTTGCTTATGCCTCAAGACAGTTAAGGCCGCATGAGATGAATTACCCTACACATGACCTAGAGTTATCGGCAGTAGTGCATGCCTTGAAGATATGGCGACACTACCTGATCGAAAACCGATGTGAGGTCTACACCGACCATAAAAGCCTGAAGACAATTCACTCAACTGAAGCTCAATCTTTAGGCAAAGAAGATGCTTGAATTGATTAAAGATTATGATTTGGAATACATTACCACCTGGAAGGCAATTTGTTGCGATCCTAAGTCGAAAGTGCATTTGCAATGCATCCTAAACTGCCCCATCAACCAGAGTTAAGCTGAGAGAATTGGAAAGGCTAAGGATAAATGTGGTTAAGCCAGGAACCTGGCAACCTTGTAATTCAGCCCACATTGGAATCAAATCCGTGAAGCTCAAAAAGAGGATGAAGAAATCAAGGTTAATCAAGGAAAACACCTTGGGAAAACCAAAGGAAGCCCCCGAGTACTCTGTGCAGCACGCCAAGGTACTGTTGTCTTTGGAAAACGCATTTGCTACCCGCAAAAAAATTCGAGATTTTGATTCTGAGAAAGCCATGAATCACGCTATCCATCCACACCAGAAGTACCAAGATAACAGTATAGGATATCAATCATTACTATTAATATCGGATGAAACGAAACATTGCTGAGTATATCGCATTGTGACATTTGCCAAAGAGTTAAAGCAGAGCACCAGAAAACCGGCTAGGATTGCTTCACCCCTGAAGATACCCGAGTGAAATGGGAAAAATAAGGATGATTTATAACTGTTTGCCTAAGACTCGCGGCAGGAATGATTCCATTTGGGTAATAGTGGACCGACTAACTAAAAGATCGCTCACTTTCTCCTGTCAAGACCACCACTCGGCCAAGAACTAGCTGAGTTGTTTTTGACCAAAGTTATCTGAACACGGTGCCTGAGAAGAGTCGACAATATAGTTAATCTGACCGAGGAAACCCAATTCACCTCTCATTTGGCAAAAGTTGCATGAAAGCAATGGGACTAATCTTATTTTAGCACCCGCATATCACCCCAGACGATGGAACCAAACTGAGAGAGTAAAATCAATCTGGAACACTATGCTGAAGGGCCTTCGCCTTGGATTTTCAAGAAACCTGGCACTCTGATCTGCCATATTGCCAATTCTCCTACAACTACAAGCACCAGCCGTATTCAAGATGGCCCCAATAAGCCATCTCTATGGACGCAAGTGTAGAACCCCACTCTGTGGACGACGCAGGTATGAGAAAGATGGTTTTGACCTGATATTTTGAAAGAGGCGAAAAAGAGCGAGTTAAATTATCCAGAGAGCGCACTGAAATGGCCCTAATCCCCGACAGAAAAAATTATGACTGATAATCCGAAGTATCGAGCGCTTGAGTATTCAAAACCAGTGAATCATGTGTTCTCGAGTATCCACCCCTGCGCGTTCAAGAGATCGAGGGTAAGAAATTATCGCCTCGCTACATCAGTCCGTATCCTATCAATTGCAGACGCGGAAACATGGCGTATCAGCTAGAGTTACCGTAGAACTCTCTGATGTCCAAACGTGTCTTCATGTGTACCAGTGAGGACTCCTTCGCATCCCTAGAGAGCAAGTCCCGTTGGATATCAACGTGCAACGAAACCTCACCTACAGAGCGCCAAGTTCGGATCTCAGAAAGAAGGACGTGTACAACAGCGGTAGTGTCTCAAAGTTGCGAATGGTAACGATCTGAGGAGAGAGTCACATGGGAACAAGAAGATTCCTTCGAGGCGATTATCCGGAGCTCTCGCCAGTTAGCGAATCTGGACGAGATTTGTTAAGTGAGGGTAGGCTGTAACGACCGTCTTTCCTTTTCTCTGTTGAATTAGGTTTCCTAATCGGAATTCCTCTCCATTCCGTTCAGCTATGCCCAGTTTTTCTCCCCTGGCAGCCGATGTTTCTCCCGTGCCGAGTAATTCTACTCGTTCCTAATTTCTCTTTACCTTTCGTTATCGGCACCTTCCGCGGTAACCCTTGCATGCCGCGACTACCCTGTTACCAGTCTGTCTTGCCACCCCACCTGCCTGATCCGGTCACGCACAAGCTTGCCTTATCAGCAGGACTGTTGCTCATTGCTCACCAGTTGCACACCAGCATGTTTTCAATGCTCCTCCCGTGCCGCCGACTCAGAGTTGAGTGATCGCCTCACCTGCCGCAACCTGCTTGGCCAACGGAACATAACGCTGACCGCACGAACCCGCTTGACCAATGGATAGTCAGAAGCTCTGTCAGCCCAAGTTCGACCAACCTCCTTGCCACGACTGGTGTCTCATCATCGCTACGTGTTAATACCAACTCCCCGGCACCCATCCTAGTCAATCTCTGCCTTGATGGTCACGTACGCCTCAGCATAGCTGTGCCTCGCCAGCTTCATCGTACCCTTTCCATCTCTATCGCCCCTGCAGCGTCCTGCCCCGCACGCCGGCTATATAAAGCCATCCATGCCTCCTCTTTCCTTGTGTTGCAACCCAGCGTCTCTGCCAAAACCGCCTACCAGCTTCATAGCTAGCCATCATCTTCTCGCCCGCCCCGGAGCCGTTTCTGCCCCCGAGCTCATCGCGCCGCTCATCGCCAAGCCTACCATCCGAGTTCTACCGGTAGCTTTGTTGCCCCGTCCGCAAGGGAACTCCCATCACGATAACCTCATCCATTCTGCATCATCCTCAGCGAGCTACCTTTCTGCAGCCGCTTGCCGCGATGTTCTTTCCTCAGTGTTTTACCTCTTTTCAGACTGGCGTAATATCTTTCTGCATTGTTTAGATCCTGACCGGTGCACGATCAGGAAGCTGTCTTCGGCACGAGGAAGATCCTCCACTGGAACAGGCAAGCCCTCTTTTGATATTTGTTTCCATATGTGCAAAATTATGTGTTGCAAATATGCATGCTTAGTTTACACTTTAAATTGATCAGCTCGGTTGCAAGCGCACCGACGACCTACTATCGTCGCACTTTGGTTAGAATATTGTGTTTTCTCCTTGATAGCCCCACCAATATCACGTTGGCTCCATATCTACGGATACGATGCCGAGTAGAATGGCTTAGCCCCTGCAGTGTTGTATGTCGTTGGGACAGTGGTTTTGCCAACTGTTTGAAAACCCGACTCCCTGCATAGCGGATGTTTGGAAATAAATAAAGTTTGAGAAAACTTGTGTACAGGCGCGCCTGGTGGC